>VZRL01004330.1:1010980-1113699 GCA_013397895.1 Origma solitaria | reverse complement strand
TCTTTTTTTTTTTTCCTTTTTCTCTTTCTTATAGTGAGAATACATGCTGTGCTGCTAGGAATAGGAGTGGAAACACATAAAAAATAAATTAAGAGAAAAATATTGAGTCACAAAAGGAAATCCACTGCAAGCCTACAGAGCCCATTAGTATGTTATATTTAGCACCAGCATAATGGACAGGAAGAAATAGAAAGTTGTTTATATAAAAGGAATGGTCTCATTCATATTGGATAACACCACAAATTCCAAACCATGATTTATAGTCTCTGGCCAACCCACAGCTATTTTGTGACACAGGATTTCCCAAGCTTAGAGGGTGGCATCTTCAGATGAAAAGAACAAGTGACCTCAGAGCTAGGTGCTGAGCAAGGCTCATTTTACATTCTCTAGAAATGCAGCTTGTCCAAGGGCTATACTTTACATTGTGAAAGGAGCACTCTTTGCTGCCAGTCCCTTGAAGTTGGCAGTTAGTGTTCTTAATTTCAGGGCATCACGTTCACAATAAATTCAGTTTTTCAAAACCCCTCATTTTTCACTGACAAATGAGGTGATTACATTTTCCAAGAAAATGAACTTCTTCATGAACTCATCATTTTTAGTAGAAACTGTGAAATTTCCTGAACCCTATTGGAAGGCACATTGTCATCCACAGAATGTCTTAACTTCTCCCTCAAATAGGTTAGAGGTTTTCATCCTTTGAAAAGAAATCATGGGATTCCTCCTCTATAATTGGAAGTGACATATCATGGGAGTCTCGAGGGGTGAATGTATCAAGAAAAGCAGACCTAAAAAGGCTGGTTAAGTCTCACAAAGAAGGACAGATATGCAGCCCATGCACTGCAGCTCCCTCAAGGGAGTTGGCTGCAGAGGCTCTGTGTACAGAGATGGGGTTAGAAAAACAAAAGCCCACTCAAAGCTGAATCTGGCAAGGGATACAAAGGGTAACAAGAAGGGTTTCTACAGACTTGCCAGCTGCAAAAGGAGCACTGCAGAATATGGTGGCTCTGGGTTGAGTAGGGCAGGGGACCTGGGGCCAAGGAGGAGGATGAGGCACTCGGTGCCTTCCCTCTGCACTGGAGGCTGACCTTTAGCCATGCCAGGTCCGTGAGACTGGAGACAACGTCTGGAGCAAGGAAGGCTAACACTGCAGGACACTCAATTTAGTGAACATTTGAACAAACAGTACACACACACATCCATGGGCCCTGATGGGTCCAGAGAAACGTAAGAAAAATCTTTTTACTGCAAGAATAGTCAAACACCAGATGAAGTTGCACGGAAGGGTTTTAGAGTCTACATTCCTGGAGATATTAAAAACTCAGCTGGGCACAGCCCTGGTACGCCTGCTCTACTTGACCTTTGTTTGAGCAGGGAGTAGAGCAGATGATCTCTAGAGGTGCCTTCCTGCCTCGACCATTCTATAATTCTGTGTGATTCTGTATGGGGTGTGAGACAGAAATAGCTGTGATTTAAGTACTTAAATTCCTTCATTACTATAGGTATTGTATTAATATTTAGGAATATAGCACTTCAAATACAAGTGACACTACTTCAGAAAAATGTGTTTATCTGAAAGGATAGTTTATGAATAAAACCCATATATCAGTCAACTGTGATTTTTTAAAATCATGTTCAATATTGAGTATTTGGGGAAAACATGGCAATGTAATTTAAAAACTTCATTTCCACTTTAAAAAAAAAAAGTAATCTCTCTTAAAGAAACCCCAAGAAGCATTATCATCTGGTAATTTAAGTGCACACAGGATATTTCAAAAATCAAAGCATTCTGGTAAAAATTGTCATCATCTAAATTTGTGACAGTCACACCAAATAGCAGACCCATGCAAATGTATTTGATAGGAAAAGGAATTGCTTCCAATTGCTCTTAAATGGGGAAAATTTTAATCTGTTTTTCAAAGCTAGGAAACTCAATGTGGAAAATGCCCACTGCACAGCATCTACACAATTCTGTTAACAGCTTTTAGACATATCTGGTGCTTTCTGTTGAAGCTTCAGGGTTATATTTTAGATGAAAGCTACAAGAAAATGATCAATATGTAGTTAGTAAATTTTCTGTTCAGAAGAGCCTGACAGGACAGAGAACATGAGAATCTTGACCTTATAGCAATTTAGAAATGACAGCCAGCATCAACTAAGTTACCTCTATGCCAGTTTAAGAGCAGGGGCTAAAAAGAACCTGTGATGAAATATTAGACAACTTGTAAGAAATTCACAAAAACAGATGCTCATGAATGTCCTTTTGGAAGGACAGTCCATTTGGCTTTGAAGCACACTGTAACTAATTTGTTGAAGACACCAGATAATGTCACACATAAAGGCAGTCACGTCATGTTTCAGACTGTCCTGAGCTGAAATGGACATATTAGCCATGAAGCTAATATGGAACAAGAAAAGGCTGTTTGAAATAGTGGTCAAACACCACAAATACTATTTGGTAAACCTGTTTGAATGGCAGCCCAAATGTCAAAGAAAAATCTAACGTAAATCTGCAGAATTCCTGACGGACTGCGAAGAAAAGCAGAGGTGGGCCTTTGATCACCACCCATGAATCTTATTAGCACTGAAAACTTTTTAGCCTCTTGGAAATCAGGAAATTTACTGGATATCACTGCATTGTCCACCCCAAATAATTGGCATTTGTCCCATTTTACCATCCCAACTAATTTTCTTTAAGATAATGGAATTTACATGACCTTTCATGAATTGGTAGAATATACCAAAGAATGTGAATTTTTCCATATTGCAGCATCATTCCAAAGCTGCTAGACAAATGACAAAGTCTGAGTGAGTCACTGTTGACATAGCTAAGATCTTAGCAAAGAAAGTTAAGAAACAAAGAAATCATTCTTTAATGGAGAAATAGGTCCATGGAATCTTAATCTTGTTCTCAATAACACCCAAGTATTTTAGCATGTTCAGCAGGTGAAGTACTAAATCATGCAGTGGTTGAAAAAAAAATGGACAAAAAAATGAGACACCTTTGCCTAAGCCAACCTTATGACTGCAAACGAGCCAAATTTCCTCAAACCCTTTCTCATTACAAAATCTGCCCATGAAAACAAGTTACGTGTGCTTAACTGATGTGCCTCATTCAGATAATATAGCATGAACAGATATTTCATATTTCATATATTTCACAAAACCTTTTAATACATTTGCTCACTGGGAGTGCAAAACAACAAATATGGACATACAGGATGATGAACTATCTGTTCCACTGAGATTTGATGAAGAAGACTGGAAAAGAACAATATTTGACAAGCAGCTGAGTTATGCAGGAATAGTTAATTAGAACAACTTATCTCCAAAAGAACCCAAGTGCAAAGCAGACTTCTCAGGCTGGAGTGTCAGTAGAGTCCTGTTTTCTCGGCAGAAGCCACAAAATATACTCACTTCATCTAAATATACAAGGAGAAATAGCACTTTATTTCCCAATCGTTCGCTTAGTAAGGCCTGATAAAATCAAAATATACTGCCAGAACTTGGGCTCCTATTCTAGCTTTTATATATGGATTTTAAAAATATTGCTTTACTTTTATGTGAGTCACTGCAAAGGTTTAGGCAGAAAGAGATACAAAAATTCAAATAAGGGTTTAATAAGCTTTCACCGGATTGATATAAAGAGATGGAAACCCAAAAGTATAAAAATAACAAGCTACAGGCTTGTCAGCAAATACAACCTTGCAGATCTGAGATATGAAAATTTTTAGAAAACTCATTTCAGTTAAGTTTTATTTTAATAATTCTATTTCTTTCTATTTGGAAGCCAGTTAAGTTTTATTAATCTCCTACAACCTTTTGTCACTTCCTTTTTTTGTGTGTGGCCCTGTTTTATTCCCTTCCATTACAATGTATTTTACATACTGATTTTCAGGCACAGTTTACTGTTTCCTGCAAAGAGCAGAGCTCGTGAAACTAGCAGCTAAAGTTATTGTTAACACACAAATAGACTAAGACAGATCGTAAAGTCCCTGATGATCCAGGGACTATATAATGCTCAGTAGCTCCAGCAGCGCCAACAGGAATTTCATAAGCCAGTGCTTAGATTTCAGCAAGTCCTCTCTGTCAGCTCCTTTCCACCCGAGAACAGTTTAACCTGACCTTATCACAGCCACAAGCACCCCGCACTCTTCTCAGGCTGGAAAGAACGTTTGGGTGGTTAGTATCAAGGCATTTCTCTGAAAACACACGCCAAATTCCTGGCTGGGTTGGTGGAACACTCCAAACCCTTCAGGCAGCGCCCCAAACCTCTGCCCTGCGGCATTCGGCGCTTGGGTGTGCAGGGGCGAGAGGTGAGCACAGCAGAGTGTGTGGGGAAGAGCTTTGGTGGAGGTTTAATCTGCAGTGCCAAAGTGCTGCTGAGCAGGAGGGCTTACACCATGAGCTGCTTCGGATGCTTCACGTTCCTCTTCCACTTCACCCTGGCAAAAGTTAAAAGCAGAGACAAGCCCTTGGATGTGAGGCACAAAGAGTAACAGAGGGACTACTGCTATGAAGTGCTGAGTATTTCCAAGAGTTAAACATGCTCAGCCCCACTAATATGGGGAACAAAGTCACCTTCTTACTTTTCTGAATAGCTTCTAATCGGAATAACGTGTAAAAGTGATTTGGCTCTATCTTGGTGCTAATCTACTTAGCTAAGATCAGGGCTCAATGTATGCTTTTTCCAGCTGGACCCATGCTGTGCTGCAATGTTTCTGGCTTCTCTTCCATTCCCATAGAGTGAACCTAGAAATTCTGTAAGAGCTTCCTTTACATTTAAGAAAGATGTTTCCTGAATTAAACATGAGCATGAATAATAATTTCAGGACAGAGACTCCTGTTTTATTTATTTTAATATGAAATTTTAGTTATTGTTTTTTCCTCACATTTTGGTGAAGACCACTTTTTTGGTCTTGGTTTTCAGTATGCTACAGATACCTGTTCTGGTACCAAACTACGGTGTTACAGATGCTGCAGATAAGAGGGAGCTGGTGGGTCTGGAGTACTCAGTCTTTTGGGGTAATGGAGTACTCATTGTGGCTCAGTTTTGTTAGTGAGCCATTCATGCAAAGTGATCAGCAGTGAAACAGTTAATGAGACTGAAATGTAAGCTATCTGTAAGGCTTCAGAGTTAACATCGATTGGGATGAACAGAAAAGTTCACACCTCTCAGAATTAATCTCTCAGCCTGAAAGTTTTGTTCACTCTTCTGGAAGGTCACTTAATTACCATGAGAAGTACAGACATAATCATATAATGAAGGTTAAACTCCAGTATGTTATTCTGAGGCAAGGAATGGAAAATCAAAGCAGATTCAGCAGCTCTGCAGACATGAAATATGTGGGCTATGTTTGTAGCTGTTTTGACTGAATCTCATTCTTCAAAACAGGCAGTGTGAATCTCATCACCAAATATTCTTTGAGGTGCAAGAATGGAGATTGTGTTTTTGCATTAAATATGTTCCATTCACAGTCCAGTTTTATGAAATGAGTTACTGAGTTACTCATACTTTTATATGAGATGAGTATTGTAAATACTAGTAGGAAAGTGGCCTTTTCTAGAGTATGGCATCATGTTTAAGGATTAGTGAAATTACACTGACATTGAGCATGGTTTAACAGCCAGAGTAGACAAAAAGACTTTGGCATAAACAAAGCCCATTTGATTTTGTGTCAGTTGGTTACGGTCAGTGGGAATAGAAGTTTAAGAGCCCTGAAAAAGATATCGCATGTCACTGCATCTACTCTCTGTTGGGCAACCAGACAAAATGAATCCTTTTTCAGATGCTCTAAGGTGGACGGAAGACTGAGGACATAACACGGAAGTCCTTCAGCTTTTATAACCTGCGATTAGGTTTCTTGTACTCTAATGGTTGCACTTGTCCTTTCTACATCACTCACAGCTGTGTGTGACCACTAATATGTTAACTTGCCCAAGCAGTCCACAAGTCCCTCCGGTAGACAAACCTGGAAAGGGCACTGAAAGGAAGAGAACAACTTTAACAATATTCCTATGAGTCCTGGAACTCAAAACCCATGTTTTTCTACCAGATTTTATCTTGCCTTAATTATACATATTTTAAAAAATGTTTATAATTTACAAACTGTATTTCTCACTTGCAGATTTGCCAGTCTAGAGCATGCAAAAGATATTTATGTTCATGTGGCAATTTTTCTTTCCCGTGTGGGGAATGCTGGAATGCTTCTTTTCCCTTTGTGCTCACACAATTTCATAAAATGTATAGATTTATTATTTCATTAATTATCACCTAATTATATTAATTAATTATTAAAAAATGAGGATTTAATTATTTTCAAGAATGAAGGGTAAAGGTACCCTTCAGTCAAATTTGACTGAAATCAACTAATGAGGTCACAAGTTATTAGCAGAGAGATATAAACTGATAGACACAAATATACACATTCTCTGACCTCCTTGGGAGTGTGACTAAAATAAGTCTCTTTTCATCTCAGTTTATAGAAGCTGGAGTTGTAAAAGAGATTTTTACTCTCTCCACTTCAGTGCTAGTGTTTTGAACTGCTAGATCTTTCTGACCAAATAGGTCTGTATTACTCATCTCTCAAGTAAGACAATTATATTTCTAATAACATTACAGACAAATCTACTTGTCAGCATCTGCCTGTGGTAAACGTCATGGTCCTGTGAGGAAACGCTTTTAGCAGCTGGTGTGAGGAATTTTAAGGGTGTCTCAGGGAAGACCAGCCTGAAGTTCTGGTTGTGTTTGTAGCATCTCTGTGGATATGACTTGTCATGGCAAGGTAGGAAACATGGAATTCTCCTCGTTTTGACTCAGCAGGCAATGTGTGAGATATGCTGAAAACAGTCAGGCCATTGAGGTTCAGAGCAGCAAACTGTCTGCTGTGCAGGCAGACATGGGATGAAAACCAGACCAAAGAGGCAGCACGGCAGTGGCACCAGAAATGTTCTCACATAAAATTGCTGGTTTCTAGGATATCCTTACACAAGAATTAAAACACTGGAAATGGGAACTGAGTCTCTACCCAGATGTCAGTATGTTGGAATAACACTGACACAATGGAAAAATCATTAAACATGAATCAGTGGCAAGTTTTGGTAAGTAATATATTTCCTGTATGGAGTGACAATATGGAGTAAGTTCTTTACCTGGAACTGAGAAACCTCAAGGAAGACAAACATTTAAATAGCAGATCTGGGAACTCTGGTTCTGTGGCTGAATTATTCTTGTCTCTGAAGGAAAACGAGGTTCTCCTGCTGCAGGCTGAGACTTTGGGAGACAGTGGTGGAGTAAGTTCTGAATCCTAGAGGACTTTCTGCATAAAACATGGACTGCTGAAATGTCCAGCATCAAAATGGTGACAACTGGCTGCACAGAACAAGCACATAGGTTCCAATCACCTTAAAAAAAGAAAAAAAAAGAAGGGATTTAGAGTGCAATAGTTTAAAAGCAGCATGAATTTTCTGTAAAACAACTCAAAATACAGAAATAGAAATACCCAGCCTTATAAGAAGTCAGTCAAGAGAAATGAAAAAAAGAAAATGGATGTCCTAATCTCACTGTTACCAGAGAAAATGAAAATGGTAGTACACACAGTGACTGAGAACAATGATTTCCAATACAGTGAAGACTGTCTGCAAAGTGACTTTGGCAAATTCAAAGTTATGTGCTGATTCAAATATATAAACACTGCAGAAGAAGGCTGCCAACTGAAAGCTGCTGTATTGGTAAGGTTACTAAATAATCAGCAGCCTATTGCTGTTCAATAGTCCAGCTGAATTGTGGAGCCAAGTGCAGCACAGCTCCAGCACCACATCTGAGTGCTAATATCAGACTTTAGAAACGTGACAAAGGGCTGATCATATTTAGTAAAAGCAGTCCTATGGCACTGGATACATGCAGGCTGTCAATAAGACAAATCCTGAGGCAGGCTACGCCGTTACTTGGAGCATATAGCTGCTGACACAAAAGGATATCAGTGCTGCTTGAGCAACACGGCAGAGCAACTCATAGAGTCATAATATCATAGAATCACAGAATAATGTAGATTGGAAGGGACCTTTAAAGATCGTGTAGTTCAACCCCCCTGCAAAAAGCAGAGACATCAACTACATCAGGTTGCTCAGAGTCCCATCCAACCCGATCTGGAATGTTTCTGGGGTGGGATGTCTATCACCCCTCTGGGAAATAGTCAGTAGCCTCATCACAGGACAGATTTACACTTAAAACATACAGAGAAAAACAGAGCATTCATCTCAGGGTCTGTGAAGAATTTAAACCTAAGGACATATTTCAGGACACTCTGAAGGCAAAGTCAAGACAGAGCTACTGAAATGCAAAGTACCATTAGCTGTGATGAGGCTGGTGAAGAAAGAGCTGACAAGGCTGCAAACAAGAGGTATTATTATTCTCATTGAAACTAGGGCAGAGTAAATCAGCAGCTGAAAAGTAGTTAGAGAGACTTCAGGCAAACCTAGGATCTGCTCTGAGCCAAAACCAGGGAGCAGAGCACTTGGAAAAAGTCAGTATCTATTGCCATTTACTGCCCTGGTTGGCAGACATGAAAGAAAAATTTTAAATTTTCAGTAAGTCTTTGCATTCTGCACATGCCCTTGAGATACTTCTGAAACCTTAAGACACACCTCAGTGCAGGCATGCGCAGGGTGGGACTTGCAGGACAACGTGAAGTGGGTACTTGAAAGAATAAATAGATCTATAAGCAAGCAGCAGCTTTAAGGTGCTAAGGTATTTATGTGACTGCTGGAGGTACATGATACCCCAGAAGGAGCCAAAGTGACCTTTTGCAAAGCCCACTGTAACAGAGCCCTGACAGATACAGGGAAGTCATACATCAGATTTAAAAGGAAGTGCAGGCTTTGCTTCCTGCATTGAAAGGACTTTCTTGAGCACGAGGGAGACTTCTGCCTAAATGCAACAGAACACCATGGAAAGGCAATGCTCAAAGCAGACAAATGACAGGAGCACATCCCTAAGACTCGAAAGACAAAAAGTGAAGAAGGTGTGATGTCCAGAAAAGTGACTCCAGGAGGCAGGCAACTTGACCCAAACACTGATTTAAACCAATTTAACAGAAAAATTTTCCAGATAATCTAGTGCCAGGAGTTTTGTCTTCATAATTATCATTGTCATTGCCATCACCATCATCATTTTCCTAAATGGAATCCTGGGAAGCTCTGTGTTGTACAGAGTATTGGATAAAAGAGTAATTTTCTAATCCATTTCATATAAGCCCGTGAACAATCTTAGCTGCTACTTAGCCTTATTGGAAAGAATTTTCTTCTTATGTTTCTTCAATCATTATAAATAAGATAATATTTAGAACAACTGGAAAACATTATACAGTGCAAGATCTAAAATCAATGTGTTGATTTATAACTATTAAAATTTTATAAATATTTCTAGGTATTTCTGCTCTGAAGGGATTTTAAAAGGACTAGAGCTCCAGCCAGAGATGCAGGACAGCTGCTTTTAACTCATGGTTCCAGCACAGACTTTCTGTGTGAGTTCCCATTCCTTACACTGTGCACCATATCCAATTCTTAAAGCATGTGTGTGTGTGTGTGTGTGTGTGTAATTGCACTTACCTATCCCAGTGCTGTCTGATGCACACTTATTACAAGAGTGCTCTGAAATGTGATCAGGTTGGACACATATACACCAAACTTATACATGCCTGCAGATATTTACTTTTTTGTGTGAATATGTCTAGATGGTAATGCTTAAATAACGTCCAATTAACTACATAATATTATTTACAGGAACAAAGTTTAATCACATTCTCATTAGCAGCTTATTATAATCATTACTCATTATTTATATACAAACCAGATGAATTAGCATTTTATGTGCATTGGGGATATGTCCATATATGTATCTACTCTCTACCTGCCCTTTTAAATTACAAACAGCTTAGAATTTTATTAATTTATAAGTCCTTTTCCGCAAATTTTTGAATAATGTCCAATAATGACTCATACACTCATGTTAAATGTATTTTGGATCACTTTGGTGCTATTCCACTGCCAGAAACCAAAGTTACATCCTTCTTCCAATGCTTTCATAAGATGACCCAATTAAAGACTTTTTTGTTTCATACAACAGAAACATATACTTCTCACGTATCATTTATTAGAAGCAATAATAGCCCTGATTTGCCTATTTCTTTAAAACTTTGATTTAAAATTTAAATAAATTGCTAATATTGCTGCACAAGAATATTGCTGCTTCTTGTTATACTTCTTGTTTCATTCCTGCCAGTGAACCTAATGTGAGACCAGAATGCAAGAGATTTAAAGTACAATTTGAAGAACAATGGTTAATTATTTGAGAAGGGTTGGACAAAAAGAAGGGAAATAAAAACCTTTGATTGTCTTTTCAAATCTAACAGCACCACAGAAACATAGAATCATCAAATCATTAGGCTGTCCTTTGCGATAATGGATTCCAGCCTTCCCTGGCACTGAGGTCAAGCTGTAAGGACTGTAGTTCCCTGGATCCTCATTCTGGCCCTTTTTATAGATGGATGTTACACTTGCTAACTTCCAGTCAAGTGGGACCTACCCATTTAACCAGGACTGCTGGCAAATGATGGAAAGTGGCTCAGTGAGCACTTCTGCCAGCTCCCTCAGTACCATTGCGTGGCTCCCACACATCCCTGTAAACCTGTGTGTGTCTAAGTGGTGTAGCACGTCAGTGACCATTTCCCCTTGGATTACGGTGGCTTCATTCTTCTCCCCATCCCTGTCTTGCAGCTTGGAGCATTGGGTGCCTGGAGAACAACTGGTCTTTCTATTAAAGACTGAGGCAAAGTACGTCAGTCTATTCTTCTCGTTTTATCACCATGTTTCCCCCCACATCCATTAAGGGCTGGAGATTCTCCTTAACCCTCCTTTTGTGGCTGATGTAGTTCCAAAAAGATATGTCAGGATCAAGCAGGACACTTGTTCTGGCTCCATCTTATGCATTTAATGCACCAACTCCAAAGGACTGAAGCCCTCATTCATTACTTGCAACATTGCCGCTCCTGTCAGGAGCTGTTACCTTGGGAGAACAAAGAAGACAGGAGAGCAGTGTTGCTGCTAGTCAGACTTTCTTTTCAAGACATGGCAGAAAAAAACCTAGTACATACAGAGAAAAGAGAAAGAGAAGGATCATCATTCAAGTTTGGTGCTCTCCCAGAGGCCCAGGAAAGCCACTTGTTGGGCTTTCTGTCTGAGAATGTGGGGTTGTTTTCCAGGTGTACTCATTGCTTCGCCATTCTCCTCCAAGGTGACAGTGGGGGCAGGCAGAAGAAAACACCACTTTCCTACCCCTTTTTGACAGGAAAGTCTCAGGACCCATACAACTCTGTTACATTTTCTCTTAATACATTGCCCTTCGATAGTGAATTATACTGGGATTGAAAATTGTATCTTGAAAAATGTAAACACACAATCATAGGAAGAGGAATTTGCTGGGACCTAGGGAGCTGTGCTGGCTAAAACTTCAGCTTTGTCTCAATGAAAAGCAAACAAGAAGTGCTCTTTTTCTTGAGGGAAGGTAGCTTTACTCTGATAGATAATATGAAATCCAGCCTTCTCCTTTCAGCATGGGGTGGGGAAGCATAATGCTTCCTTCCAGTTTCATGATATTTTGTACTAAACCCATTGCAAATTAAGCTGATTGCCTAGAGACTATAGCTGCTGCTTATAGCTCGCAAGAGAGACAAGGCAGTGTAATGATCTGTGACTGCATACCGCACATGTAGACTGCAGCCATCAGTCAACTACATAATCCTCAGCATCAAGATTCATTAAAGTCAGTGGGAGTCATGTTGTTAAAATGCTGTGTGCAATTTGGGAAACAGAGGGGTTAATACTATAGAATCAAGAAACTAGGTTAAAAAAAAAAAAAAGGTGAAAAAGAAGCTGCTAGAGCAGAAGTGGATGCACCCAGAGAGTAGCGCTTGTGGCTATAGATTACTCTTAGATTTTCACCCCATAAACATTTTGAAAAGAAAACAAATGACAATCTATCATGTCTTAGAAGGTGGCATTCTTTTCCTTTTTTGTTATACTCATCAAAATTTCTTCTTCCATTTATTAAGAATTAGCATTTTTTTTTCAAAATTATTGCATACTGATAAGCATGCAATAATTGATTTCTTCTCAAATAACTAACTTTATTATACAAATAACTCACTTTATTTCGTATAGGTTATTGGGATCTGAAAATGTTAAGAAGAAAGTGAAACTTTAATTATGGGCTGTAAGCTGCTAAAGGAAAAATAGTAGAGTGTAGCAATGACATCTGGACTAGTACTAGTGCACGTAATGCATATCTGTCACTGACAACTCACCGGGTTACATTTAATTCACAATCATCAGTCATGTATTCTCTTTTAAGCAAAAAAAAAGAAATCACACCAGCATCAGTAGTAGAAAGCATGCCTGCAGAGGAAAGGTTTTTCCATGTGCCATGATTCAAGTGGATGGTCTTACAGATGTAAAGAGAATGGACAAATAACTGTCAGTGACTATAAAGTGACTGGGAGTTTCATATGCTGTGTTAACATTTAATCTACCATACTTAATGACTTTTCGTATTTCTTTTCTTGCTCATACACTCTCTGAGTTTGACCCTCCTTTCTCTTTGGTTTTGGGGGAATGCCTCTATGTTCCCTCTCTGTAAATCAAGGCATAATTTAGCAAAGCAGCATCCTTTAGCATCAGCTAAGAGAAAATAAGTATTCCTCTTCTTCAAAATCTGAGAACCTGAAATATTTACAAGATCAGTCCAGAGGCTGGCTCAGCCTTTGCTCTGCACAGTTGCATATTTGTCTGTGGAATATGAAGTGCTGTAAATCAGTTTGAGTAAGAGCAGAAAATACCAGCTTCATAAACTCTGGGCGCAAAACTACTCTCTTTAAATCTTGTATTATACCCTCTTTTCTCTTTGAAATGTGTAAGCAGCAACCCACAGGTGTCCAGAAACATTCCTCTTAAAACATGAAACTGTTGCTTCCATGGCTCCACAACAAGAAGACATATGGACACAGCTGATTTTCGCTTAACAACCCAGTTGAGGCAAACAAATTAGCAGAAGCTATGGCAAATGCAGACCTCTTTGATCCCAAACTAAATGACAATTTTAGCACTAGCACTTGTCCAGATGCTTTTGTTACAGATCAGAAATCCTGTTTGGCAAGCTCTCACTCATTTGGCTATAAGCATTTCAGTTGCCCTCCCACTAGATGTAGTCTCACCACGTAAGTCATGTTTCAAGACAGAGTGAACAGATGAGCTTGTCTTACTCAATCACTAATATTGATTCACACATTCACACAGAAGAAAATGTAACTCTGAATTGTCTTGGCAGAGTATACACCTTACACATGCATAATTAAAGATTAAAGAATTAGCAGGTACCCTAATCGAAGCCCTGCAGGGTGGGTTCTACAATCTGACCACACTTCATTATCTTTGAACTCCTCATGCTACAAAGTGACCTCTGACTAGGTGCACTTTTTACTGTGGTTTATGGCAATTATGATTCTTGTTCATGGTAGATTGACTAGAATCTCTTCTGACTACCTAGTGTATAATCTTTTTTTATGTATTTCTACTATAGTACCATATGCATTAGCACTGGCCCACTGGGTACCATTTTATTTCAGCTTTCATGTATACATTCTAATTATTTTACTACTGTACTGCCATTGGAGCTTAATGTTGAAAATAGAATCTACTTTTCACCAGGTCCACCACAAAATTACAACTTGTGACACCTTAGGTTAGCTTTCACTAATAAATATGAAATAGAAGGACCCTTCATAGTATGATGAATACCAAATTAGCAAGTTAAAATGGCACAAAATGAGGAAATTTGGCTGTCCTCTTCTGAAATAACTATGCATTAGAAGAAACCAGTCATAATAGCATCATGTGCTTAAAACTAACATTTTATGGTAAGATGAGTTCTATGGCAACCTATTATTACTACTTACTGTTTGCATTAGGGTAGCACCTAAAGGTTTGGGCCCAGCTGTGCTAGACACTGAATAACAATTTTATCTGTATTTACATTCCCCCTGCCCTACCTAAGCACCAGTTCTGGCCAATTGCCAAACTCCTTCTTCTAACCACCCTTAAAACTCTGCCACTTACAGGCATTTCACTACCCACTTGTCCCAGTAAATACTCTTAAAGTCTTGCTTTCAACCTGTTCTTCATCTTATCTTCCTATAATGTCAAAAGAAGTGTCCTAGTCCTGTACCTGCTAGCTCACACGTCTCAGCATTCCCCACTGTCTTTCCTCCACTAAATTGATCCCAATAGCCAATGTCCTTGGTTTTGGTGGAACCTTTTCCACTACTGCTCTCACCAGGCCTGTAGGAAAATTTTGGGGCTGCTAAGCTACTCTCTTCTCTTTTTCCCCATTGTAGTTTTGGCTGATCAACACCCTGCCAGTTATTCTGGCTCCTCAATCAACAGTTGCAGAGTTGGTTCTCTTGCACAACCTGTTATTGTTCGTTGCTGCTATAAAATGGCAACTCTTTCTCTCCTTCCCATCTCATCATTCACAGAAATTGATACAGGATTAAACTGTATTTTAGAGGACCTTTTAAAAACATACATCTAGCTTTATGTTTTGAGGCAACAGTTGCCTCACTTTCTGCCTTGCTTCTTGCTTCATACACCACACGAGGATGACTTTTAATATGAAAACAGTGTAATAACACCACCAATTCACAGTGACTCCTTTATTTGCAAATTTGGAAAGAGCTGTTATTCGAGCAAAGAGATAAAGAACTAATTGCTAAAGAACATCACCCACAGCATGCTGTTGTTTTTTAGAGTAGCACAATGTTCTTGTATTCAGTATATTCCCAGATGGATTAGAGGAGTACATTTTATACTGAGATTTGTGGTAGATCTCTTTTAGTATTCATAGGTGTGCCAGCATAATACAATTCATTTAGGAATATGACACATCTGTGTAATTTGTAGGTGTTGACTGTCTAACCTTCAGACAACTTGATGGAAAAAAATAATTCATCCATAACAGAGACCTTTATTTTTCAATCCATAACATTCTATTTAATATATTAGAAGTACATGAAAAGAATGGGAAAACAGGAAAAATGAAAACAGGAAAAGTTAAAAGAGGAAGAGAAAGAAATGCCTCTTGTAGAGCATTTTAAAAAATAATGTAGAGATGGATTATTCCGTATTTTTCAAATCCTTTATAGTGAAAATTCTATCTGTCTTTCTAGGGGTCTGTCTTACTTATCTTTGTGATCAAGTAAGAGAAAAGCCATTGCAGTCCTTTATAGATATGACATTTATTTTCCAGCAATTCAGGTAAATCGAACATGACAATAGTGAAGAATATGTTATAAATATTTCATTTCATGATTAGGATCATCTTCAAACATAACACTCTACATTCACATGCCTTAGCTCTGGTGTGATATATACAATTGTATAACGTATCTTACATCACAATCATTTTTATCAAAATAAACCAGAAGTTACAGATATTTAAAGAAAGACAATTAAGAAAGCTAGATAATCTGCTCCTGCAATTCTATGTCTCTTCTATTTAAAATAAACTCTTTAATTGCTAGAGAGGAAGTTTGATTGCTCTGAATAGCAAGACCTCTCACTTAGAAAGGCCTGGAACATTCAGGGCATTTTACCACCCATGACCACCAGAGTACCAAGATGTTATTACCTGCAGCAGAGCTCACAACTATTTGGGGGCTAGTAATCTTGCATTTCAAGACATGTAATTTATGGTCAGATTACAGTTTTCACCTTTGCACTAAGAATATCTCCCAGACATCCTTTGCAGACTATGGGCTCACCTGGATCAGAAATGGATTTTCCCAGTTAATCTATATGGTGGATGTTTTTGTTTTGGGGTTTTTTTGTTTGCTTGTTTTGTTTGGGGTTTTTTGTCTTTTTTAAGAGTTCTTGAAATGTACACAGTATACAATTTACCTTCTCTTTGCTCTGTAAAAGAAAATCTTTCAAAAGGAGCTTTAAGTTAACAGATACTGTCCTGTGTGAGCAGTTCCTGGGCTGCAGCACTTTTCAGGATTCTGCTTGTGTCTGTCTCCCCCGGAAAACCCACTGTCACAGCTTCTTCACCCAGAGCTTTATTCCATTCTCCAGTCCCACTGCTCCCCACTTCTTTGGCTGATGTGGCCTTCCTTGTGGCCTCAAACTTCCTTCCCTTCTGCTATGTGCTGGCATTTTTCTCTACAGGAGGGCTCAGATGATCCTATGGGGTACAAAAGTGCTTTCAGTGATCAGTAATTTGGAGTCAATAAACCTCTTTAGTAGCAGGGGTTATTACTGAACGAAACTGTGCCTTGCTCCATTCCTAGCCTACTTCCCAGCCCCATGCTCCTCTTTGCAGGAGGGGACAGCAGAGCTGATGCATTTGCCAGTGATGCAGTTTACAACAGCAATTGCTCCAGATAAAAAGAGCTACATCATCATTACTAGGAGGGAAGACTGAGTCTAACAAATCACATTGCACCAACAATCGGATAATTGGATCCCTACTGGAAATTCAGCCCGAGTAATAATTTCAGATGGCACTGATGGTGTTCTACAGAAATTAAACCTCTATTATCATATTCCAGTGGATCCAGTTCTAACCGCAGGCAAATGGTTTAAAGGTGCTGCTGAATCCGTGCATATCTGAACTTCTCGGGAAAGGTTAATCCACTTTGAAATTGATGCCAAATTGGCAAAATACTCCTTTCCTTCTGAATTCAAACTCTTTGGTTTAGGCATGTGGGGAATGTGAGAAAGCAACTTTTTTCTAAAATGCACACCAGAAGGAAAAACCTCCTCTGCCATCCAGTATATTGTACATCTCTTGGCTGTATGAGTGTGAAACGTATTCTGGAGCATGGTAGCATGCACGGATGTGATGTGCTACTTTTCTTTCAGTAATGAATTTTATGACTGCCTGTTTGTGTTCCTTTGTCTATTTTTAATTCAAATATGTAAAAGCTTTTCTTAATACAGAGTCCCAGGTGTCAGTTGCTGCCTGGAGTCCCTTTTCTTTCCTCTATTGTTCTCTTAATTGTTACTTCAAAACAATTAGCTGGGCATTCATATGCAAATGAATGCAAATGTACAGGGGATTGGGTCTGAGAGAATACCACCACTCGTTAATTTCCACTTCAAGGTCTGCTGGTAGGAACAACAAAATTGCTTAACAATGTATTTTTCCTGGGCCATAAAGGGTGAACTCACAAGGATTCCAGCCGTCCTGCTGGCTCGGCAATTGTTAAGATTCTGCTGTTTCTTGGTAAGATATTTATTTATTTATTTATTTATTTGGGTCTAGGGACTGTGCTAGCCTTGTCACCCTAAACTGCCCCTGTCCTTGTTCATTTATGCTCAAGGCTGTGCCTGATAATTTGGATAAAATCCTGATTAGGATATAAAGTAAATTATTAATATTACTGCTATTAACGTGATTCATTAGGGGATAAAAGTTCTCACTTGAAGGAATTCCTCATGTCTCTGACAAAAAAAAACTTTTATAATTTATAAAAGAGTATGGTTTATTGCATTTAAACCTTAGAAGAAAGATACACTGACTGATAGACTGGGACTAGGGATGAATCCTAGAGAGAATGAGGCAGTTGCTAAGATAAATCTCATCTCTTTTGGAGCAGTTGTATTTATTGTATAAATCTGCATTCCCTTTCAGGCTGTAGAGTAAAACTCCTTATGAAAAATAGTTGGTTATTCAGCATTCAGAACAGCTTTACGAAGATAAATACCTTAGCTTTTCATATGCAATTAATACACAGAAACCAATTAAAAGACCAAATCCTGTAATCATTAGGTAGGAAAAATTCAGAACCACAGACTGTCCTGAGCAAGAAAACCCACAGCACAGCAGGAAAACTCCATCACTCATATGTAACTCTCCTACCAGGATCCCTACCAGGGGAAAAGTTGCCTCTAGGAGGTGTAACTTTAGAAAGATATTTCTGAGACTGTGGGAAGGAGTGATTAACTTTTCACTCCACAATTACCTTTTTTTTGCATTACCTTAGTGTTCTTCCATTTTCATCTCTGAAAATCATCTACACAGCAATAAGGGACCACAGTATTTACCCCTCAGGGCAGGTAGTGTCCTTGTTATTCAGTGTAATTCTTGTGTTTCACGAGACACATTCCTCGTGGAAAAGAAAGACATCTGCTAGGTGGTGGGACCTGACTTGAATTCCCTGCTCCATAACTTGTCAAGGGGTGGTGTGCTGACTGTTTAGGCATAGACATGAAGTTCTGGTTAGATGTTTAAATGCTACTGGAATCAGTGAAGTCAGATGTTTGCGTGCTTTTGTTCAGACCTTAATTGTCCTGTGTCCTGGCATCCTGCTCCTAGATGGGGTAACAGCGCTGCCCTCACAGTGTTGTTGTGAGAATAAACACATTTAAGACTTGGGTGGGACTGGGGCACAGCAGTGATAGGGGCTACATAAATACTTGGAGCAGAGAGGCGCTACTATTTATACTGCGGTATAAACAAACTAACAAGGCAGCTATGACTGGTTTGGGGAATCTGATCTCGGGACTCTGGTCCTGGGAGTAACACAGGACAATATTCAAATTGCAGCTAGCAGCGCACACCTGAGGAAAAAACCTTGTACACCTGCAGAGGTGGCAATGAGAAAGGGGGAGACTCCTCCTCTGTCACCCCCAGATCCTCTTTATGGAAGGGTGGATACTGTCAGCAGTAATTTGGGTGGCCGTTTCCAAGGCTTTACAACATGTGCTTCAAGGGAAAGAGGGTGATGGGTCTTTGAGTCTTCTTACCTTCCTGCCTTTCATCTCTGTGTCCTCTATGGACAGTGTTCCATTTAAATACACTTTTATTTTTTTTCCCCTCCATGGGCATATCCATTTATGATGATTTAACCTTAGGCACAGACTTAAAAGTTTTGCCCAAAACTAATATACAAATTCCAGAAAGGGTCTTTAACTATAATACTTCCATTTCCACCTCCTTAAAACTTGGCGAAATTGAAATATCTGTCTTCATTACAACATGAGCACCTGTGGAAACTTGGAATGTACTGGATATAACCCCTTATGGGAAGAATGAATGTCTCATCCCAGCAGACTATGCTCTCACTGCAACCTGCTCATACCTCATCAGCCAATATATTTTATCTTCATATGTGGTTGAAACAGGGCAGATTTCTGGAACTTAAACAGGCAAATAAAACACATCCATCTTCCAATAAACATGCAGGAAGTTATTATTAGCCAGTGGGCTAATACTAAAACACCTTGAAATACAAGAAAAAGATGATATGAACAGGTGAGGTTTTAAAACATGTTTTACCCTGAAGTTTCTACCAAAGTTTTTTCCTTAACAAGTTGTCAGAGACCTTTGCCTTTTGCTTTATGAGGCTGACAGTTGCAACTTGAAAGTTCAAGGAATATTTTTAGTGGAAACAAGAGATAGATCCTGGCAGGGAGTTTTAACAATGGTCTGTTTGTTTTGGTAACAAGATTCAAAGAATGCATTATTTATAATGCCCTGATATGCACATATGGCTCTGCTTGTATGCAGCAATATAATAACAGAAGTGGTTTCTTATAATCTGTCTGCACGGCACTCCCAGGTGCTGCCTGCTGCTGCCCGGGCTGGAATTTCACATGCAGTTTGAACCAGCAGAACCGGTAGGAGCTCTTCCCTAGGCTGCTCATTCCCACCCCATGCCCTCTCTTCCTTCTCTGTCAGCACAGGTGGTTGTGCTAGATTTTCAAACAGATTAAGGAATCAGTCCAGGCTGAAACTCACCGGGATTGTAAAAAACCCCAAACAACACAACAAGTTTAAATACTTAAATTGTTATGCTTGTGATGCTTGGCCTGAGTGTCCCACATACACTGTGCCCCTTTAGGAGGCTTCATTGTTGTCTTTTCTTCACATATTCCTTTAGTCTACAAAAAAAATCCCTAGCTCTTCCTCCTCTAATGCTACTACTTACTACCATCCGTGGTCTTTACACACACTAACATTATCCTGTATCTCTATTTTAGTATATACATACATGCCAGCAGTAGAATTGTTACGTGGTATACATTACATGTTTGCTAAAACCATTCTATAAATTGTATCTAATATATTACATACATACATATAGAAATATATGAACACAGACATATGTACTAGGATCAGAATCCTGCCTTGTGGCCATAACATGCAGCACAAAATGTCAGTGTGCACAAGTGAAAAAATAATGAAGTACTCAGGCTTTGTAGCTTCTTTTGCTCTCTGGTCTCAGCAATGGCTGATGGAATTTGGACAAAAAGATGTCCACTGTTTTAAGTCTTTCCTTCTGTACGATTTCAGCACTTTGAGGATTTGTCAGATAGGACCATATTCAGATGCTGAAAATTACAGCAAACTCCAAATACCCAGTGTTTTCCACTAACCCTAGGTATTAAGAAATATCCAGGCAGTAGGAAATACTAACTCTCGGCTTCCTTTAAAGTGCCCAGAAGTTGCCTGAGCTAGTGATCTGCTTCAGAGATGGCTGATACATCAAAACTTGCTGCAGCAGCCCAAAGCTTTCATTAGTAGCCAGCAATGCAACTGTGACTTCCCACTCTGTGGGTTTTACAGCTGAGAAAGGAAGCCTGAGCCAGTCTCTTTCCACTCCTGTACTTGGCTCTTCTGATGGGGTCTAGAACAATGTGTCTTTCTGTTCTTTGCTCTTTTCAGCAAGCTATTGCCAGGTGCTCACAGACAGATGTCCCACTTTAGCCCTTTTGAATTGCCTGGAACATCAATATAAAGCATACGGATGTTTCGAATAAATCTGGTCTCTTCGAGGCAGGTAGCTGTGATGAAGCTCCTGATGAGTAAAAAGGAATGGTAATAATTTAAAAGAGGAAATATTCCTGTGTATCAAAGCCTTGGCTGTAGCATAATATATATCTAACACGGTTTTGTGCAGTATAGATAAATAGAACACAAATAGTGTTATCCCATTGCCAACATCAAAGCATGCAGATTTCAGAAAGGGAAACTATGATTAGAATATGGTTCAAGGCATAGAGCTTTTCATATCTCTGCAAAATGCATATATGTGTATATATATTTATATTTAAATATATATTAATGGGTTCTTTTGCATACTACAGTTTGTAAAGCTCAGATCTTTTGTCTTTAGTGTGTTCTAGTGTCCTTTCTTTTATGTCTGATTCTCCCTATTAAGAACATAATTCTTTTTGTAGCAGACAAAATCCCCTACTAGCCTTTCTCCTTGCTAATCTTTCTACATTTTTCCTTATCTCTTCCTTTGCGCCTATTGTCTGATTGTGCCTCTTACACAGGCCTTCACTCAAGGTTAGTGAAATTAAACATTAGCTGGCTCAATAGGTAGCTAGTAACAGTAGTTTATCTACCAAGATAAGCTTGCAGGTTTTGGATGTCTCAAGTTTCTTCTTTTCCACTTTCATTATTTCAAGACATTGTTATTTGAGGAGTTAGTGACCCATCTCCTTTAATGTTGCTTACAAGCAGTTTCCCTATATAAGACCCTGTGATAATTTCTACTCTGTCAAGTTGCAGCTAAGGTAGTTTTAATACATTGCTTTCTGGAGCAAGCGGCTATGCTTGTTTCAGAATGTTTCATATTGTTTCTCTTCTAATAGCTTATATGTACTGGAAATCCCGTGTTCATCTTGTGTGCTGCAAGATATTTATACTCTAAAATGCAGCCTAAGGAATCAAAGCAGCAAGGCAATTTGGGGACAATACTGTAGGCTTCACTCTGTTACTGAGGCAGGGGAGAGAAAAGCAGATTTGCCATGTATCTTAGGAAGATAGCAAGAGCAGAAAGTTGCAAGGATATTTGTAGCTGGAGCATTATAAATGGAAGAATGGATCTGAAACCTGGTCAGAGCCCTGCTGGATTCATATAAAATAGAGATGTCTGCGTTATTTCACCAGTCTCTGTGTTCTATGAAAGGGATGATGAGACAGTGGTTGCTTCTCTTCCTTGTGACAGCCTGAAGGGTCAAACATGGGAGTTTTGTAGCACACCCCCTCTGGGCTAGTTATTACAAAGCAAATCTATATGCCAGTCAATACAGAAATTTGTAAGTTTTCCAAAAAACAGGGTCTCAAAGAGCTGGTGGCTGGATATGTGGCTCATGCATTGTCCGAAACCCTCCTTTTAACAGGATTAGCTCAAAAAGAGATTCACCAAGTTGGAAAGCCTGATTAGGAGCTGCTGCTATGACCCCAGGTTTCCAGATCCCGGCAGTGAAAGAAAAGACACAGATGTGACACTCAAGTGCCCAGGATAAACACAGCCCTCTTCAAAACAGCAATCTTCTGCTACAATTTGCAAGAGCTTGTTTAAACCCTGTTTAAGTAGACTCAGTCCAGAGCTAGAGTCTGGGACAAAGTCTCCTTGTCTAAAACAGTCTTTTCTCTTGTGCACATTCAGTAAGAAGTGCAGACATCATTAGGACATTAGACATCTCTGATGAGATGTGACTGCTTACATTGTGTGAGGCAGACAGTCGTGACTGCCTTTTTCAGAACGACTTTTCACGGCTCTGAGTGACCACCCCTTGGTGCCAGCAGCTCACTGCCAGCCTTCTGTAGCTCAGTGATCCAATAAACAAATCTGCCTCCTATCCTCCAGCTCCTATGGCTCGTAGCACAGCAAAAGGGTGGCTGGGGACTACTAGAACATGTCATATCATAGGGACATTGACCTTTGCTACCGACTAATGGTCTTTTCCATACAGAACCTGTTACTCTACTTTGACACACACTAATTTTTCACTGTAAACCTACCCTATTTGTTGCTGCTTAGTCACTGCAGATGAATGTATCAAAAGCTTAGCAGTGTTTTTTGGATACTTCTTCACCTTTGGGTATTTCCTAGATTCTGGTAGTTAGTCCAGGTGCTGCTAAAAGCTTGTTGTGTAGTGGTCAGGAGGCTTTTTCTACTGTAGCCTGTGGGTTTTAACAACCGAAGCTGTCACTTTTTTTACCACCAGCATAGTTGGATCGGGTCTCAGGTGATGGTAACTTCTCATTCGAAAGTTTTCCCATGGTTTAGTTCATGCAAAATCAGAATTCAACATCTGTACTATTCCCCCATTTTGGGTAACCTTTTCCAATATTATTTAACAAGATGTTGTAAATCAGTTGTAATTTACTAGAGTTTTTTCAGTACTTTGCTCCTGATCGAGGTCTAATTTTCACAATCCATCTCCTTTCTCTTCAGTTGCAATAGCGCACATCATCAGCTATAATCTTCTGCAGTAGCTTACCAATTTGTGGGTCTTCTCCAATCATTGCTCCTTATTTTACTCTTTTCCTGTTAGATTCCATTTCACGAACCTTTTCATTCAACCAACTAATACCTCAGCTTTGAATCACTAGCTGTTTTCCAGTGACACTGTCATGAATTATTGTTTTAAGGTTGGTTTTCTTAAAACCAAATTAATTCTTCATCCTGTAAACCCTCTCAGGAAGTAGCTACCCTTTATGCTGCCCTGTGACACAATATACTTTAGTAAAGCTTCAAAGAGCAGGGGGAAGAAGCCTGGGCAAAGATAAAATGGGACCTTTATTAAACAGAGTGTTTCTGCATCCATCTTGCTCCAGGAAAAACGTCTGATAATCCACAATACTATAGCTTTCATGTGCTGGGGCACAGTGCCAGTGTTGCAACTGCTGCAGAAGGTAGGAACAAAGAAGGAAGATAAGGAGTTGTGCTGTGGGGGGGTGTAAAGGAGTGGAGAAAAAAAATCTTTTGCATTCATGGAATGATTGTGGCACAATCATAATAATTCGGAAATAATTATATTTGTTATCAGTCAACATAATTTCCTGCAGTTCTACACACAATGTCATTTTCCTTTTCCAGCAGTCAGGCTGAACAAACGGTTCTGTTCTTGTTATTATTTTAGTTTGATGCAGAGTAATGTTGGTTGAACTAATAGTATAAACACAAGGATATCACTTAGAAATGCCTGAAGATTGGCACTTAGCCTACTGTTTCCTAATATGATGCAACCATATTTTTTCATTCTCACTTTTTTCCTTTTCTCTTGCTGTAAAATGCAATGGTGCTTTGGTATTGTAAGGACAAACACTGCAATATGGTTAAAGACTAACTCTGAGTTTCAGTTATTATCCAGAGCCCATTACTGTATTACTGGAGTGCCTAAGAGAGAATATTTAATAGATGGAAGAAAAATAATACAAAACCAGTATCATACTGTTTATTTTAATGCTGTAGGGCAGAACTCTGTGTATGACATATTTAAAATGATTGATGGATTTTAAGTTACAGTTTAGGAAAGAAGACGCAGGCCCCTTGCTGGGGTGTGACTTTCTTCCACCACACAAATCCTTGGCTCCCCAGAGGGACTGCTATGTCCTTGGAGAGCCAGGTCATGTTACCATCACTTTTCTTTAGAGACTCTGCTGGAGAAAGAGGCCAGCTTTAGCCTCAGCCATTCAGGTCCCAGGACTTTTGCCATAGGATAATGCCTATTCCCTCCTTCAGCGTGCATTCTTCAAATGAGGTTTTGAGGTGCTACGAGTTCTCTCTGGCATATTTCTCTCTTTCTAGATGTCTTGCACTTGCACTTACTCTAAGAGAGGCTCACAGAAACCAAGAGGGAACTTCACACCATTTATTCCATTGCTAAAGTCTATAAGGCAGTATACCAAGCGAAAAGAGAGTCTTGCTGGACAGGAATATGCAGCTCATTAATATAAATGGATTAGAATTTGGTCCTTTATGTTTCTTATAGCTGCTTTCCAGTTGGTTTTTATTGTTGCTGAAATATTTTGCATTGTCATATGAAATGATTAATATATAAGCATGAGAGAAACAAAGAGGGACACTAGAGGATCTCTAGTGGGTTTACTGGAAACTGAGTACAGGAAAATGAGTGCCAGAAAACACACATAAATAAGAACAGGCTTATTTGTAACAGCCAGAAAAAGAGGGAAACCAGTTCCAACTCTTTTGTTACTTCCCTCCCTAATATAGGTCAGATAAGGAATTTACACATATGCATCTCCAATTTGGTTTTCCATATGTAGTAGACAGAAGTATGCAGCCTTTTTTTCTGAGATGTTTTGAAAGATTACAGTATAGGAGGTTACAAGATGTGCGATACAAGGATCTTTGCTGGATATAGACTCAAACAACATATTTTATTAGAGATATGGGAACAGAAGAGTAGCCTGCTGATTGCATTCACAGGTTTTATTAAATTAGGAGAATTGGAATCTCAAGAGGCTAAAAAGTGGCGAAATAAGATTCAACTTGGCAAAAGTCATATGGGATAAGTTCTAAAAAAAAAAAAAAAAAATCTTTAATTTAAGGTAAAATCCATCACAGTTTTGAGGAGGTTAGAGGTTTATATGTTTTTAAAATATGATCTTTAACTTAATGGTGTTTTAGACACCTAGCATCTATACAAAACCATTCAACTACACTGTTGACTTTTAAGATTGCAGTCTTCTTTAAAAATTCTTCTATGAAGGCTTGGAGAAGTGTGTAAGAGAAGATTCTGTTCCAGCCAGCTTCTTTCCCTTTAGTCTCATTTCAAAGTCACATTGATGAGAACAAAGGAAGTTTCTCAAGCAAGAAGTACTGAAAACAAGCTAATGAGAGAGCTTTCTATTAGCTAAATTGGCAGGTTCTTTACAGGGATGTAGCTGCTTCTATGAAACAGATTCAATAGTGCTAGATATTATTTCTGTAATAATTGTCATTGCGTAAGTATAGATACATAAAGTGTAAGAAACATCTAAGGATGTCTAGATATGCATAGTTACGGGTAAATTTCAAAAATTTATGTTGTTTGACTGGAGGAATTGTGGCACTACCTAAAATTTATGCTCTAATTACAGGCTTTTAATATTTTATCAATCAATGGACATTCCACTTAGAGGCTGATTTACAGATAGGCTCAGCACCGCATAGCTCCAATTGAACACAGTAGGACTTGGAGATCTTCACAAATCAGAGACCTTCCTCCTCCAAATTGGAAATTGATGAGTACCAAGTGACCCCTAATGCTGCCAAAATCAGACAGAAGAGGATGTATGTATGTAGTGTGTAACCAGCCTGTGGTGGAAACACTGCTATGGACATGGTTGAAATAAGTCCATTAGGAGAACTGAAAAGGGATTTCGTACCCTTATAAACAGGAACAACAAAAAGTTTTGCAGCCTTGCTACCAAAGGGTTAAAACGGTAAAGAAGCTTCATGTTTTAAAGCTGAAGTTGTTGATCTGTGTGTGTCAGTATAGATTGTTGTCTCTATTATAATACAGTCAACAATTGAACTAGGTCATCAGTGTTTTTGTGTTAATATTCTTGTGTTTACATGAAACAGAACCATGAAGAGCAGGAGGCAGAGTTCTCCCCCAGTGTGATGAGGCATGTTGCTGTGAATGCTGGATCATTCTCCTTTCTGTGATGCTTCTGGAATATTTTTTTACTTAGAGCATACAGAGTGGGATGATCATATGCAGAAGATGATGAGTTGTGATGAATGTGAATTTGCTCCTAATCTGCTAGTTTGCTCAGTACTACCCTAAATAAAACTGCTACTAAGTAGTTAAGATTTACATAGCCTAAAAAGCATCAAACTATATACCCCATCTCTTTCTTTGCAAAAATTTTCAGGGTTTATCTACCCCCCATGGCTGCCCATTGTTTCCATCTTACACCATATCATGCATTGCCCTGCAATCAGCTGGTCCCTATAGCATCACTGGCACTCATTGAGACTTTTCTCCTCCACATGGAGACAGGAGAATATGTACCAACTTATTTGTCCATGCGCTCAGACTGGATCAGTGAGGCTCTTCCTTTTCCCAGCTTAACAGCCCATGCATTTGCCTTTCTGTTGCATTTCAAGGATGATGCTGAGGTGGCAGGTGGAGGGCAGCAGTTCTAGCCAAGCTGAATGGTTATTCCTTGAGGCACTGAAGGGACCCTCGGGCTTCAGGAGGAGCCCTTGCACTGTCTCAATGAAAATGGGCTTTGATGTATCAGCTTTTTCAGGACTGGGAAAAGACAAGATGCAGCTTAAAAAATCCACAGTAAAAGGGCCTGAGATGGCTTAGAAAAAGCACAGGTGAAGTTCTTTTTAATAATGCTGGAACTCTTCTTGATGGGAGCTGTGTTTGCTATTATCCTCTGCTCACGTTAGCCATGGGCAGCAGCAGCAGGATCACAGCCAGGCAGCATCACAGACACAGGAGAGGCTCCATGTGGTCAGATGGCCACAACACTCAGAAAGACTACATCAGCTATCTTTCCAATTGACCATTTTTGTTTTGTTCATACCCAGTATAACTAATACACTGTGTGCTTACCTCTGAACTGTTCTGCCTTTCTTCCAAAGCCAGCTGTGGGTTTCAGATGGAGCAATGAACAACTGGCAACCAAGGCAAAAGCCTGAGAGGTGGAATAATCGCTTGAATGGAGATAGAAGACCCTGCAGAGAGATGGGTAGATCTACAGAACTTTAAAGCAGTAGTTTAGAATGAAATTCTCCTTTTGGCTCTGAACCCTTTGGAAAGATGTGATACAGTACACCTGTAGTTTTGAGATAGATGCAGGAAAATTTAAAACTTGCTAAGTAAGAGGTTACAGACAGTTTGCAGGGGTAGCAGTAATGGTTAAGAGTCTAGAAACCCAAAGGGAAGCAACTGTGGCTGGATTTTGGGAAAAAAAGTAAGAATTCTAAGGCAATGAAGAATATGTTTTCAAATAAGAATTGAGAAGCACCCTCACTAAAGACTTGTCTTTGATCTATGGACACTGTATCCTAACAATTGTTCCCTTTCAGTCTTGATAATTTTAATTGTTTTATAATGTACCTTCCGGTAGCATGCAAATGATGTAGTCTTGTATGGAATTGTATTATACAACAAAGCAAGGACCATCTGAACTAAAATTAATGCACAGTACTAAATCAGGTACTTAATCACTCATTTTAGTTTGATTTACTGGAGCTATTGTGTTCTTGTTATATATTACTGAAAGAATTTAACAATACACATGTCTCTGAATACCACAATGTTTAGATGTGCTTTAGAAGGCAATTAGATAATTCTGATTCTTGAAAACCCAATAGCACTATTAGAGTTGCATACTAAAATACCCCCTTCTCCTCTCAAACTTAAATGCACCCACAGTCTGCCCTATCAAGTAGCAAGATGTGCATTAGTTTCCCATGTAAGAAGGCTATTAAAAGCACAAGCGAAATTAATTTCAGCTTGGTGCAACTGGTTTTCAAAAAAAATTAAAATATTTTTTACTGGAAGATTTTAAAAATCTGTCTGTGAAGGGGGTTGATGCATTTTGTGTATGCTACTGCTCTATCTCCATTTGGAGATAAATTATCACATTATTCTCTTTGCTCTCCCACTTGCAAATTAAGTTGTCATTCAACAACTCATAAAGAGCCAAGTTGCACAATCCATAAGAACAAATAATGCAGCTATTCTTTTCTTTAAATGCAGTCTTTTACATGTATGGTTTTATGATTTTTTTTCCCCTGCAGTCTGTGTATCTGACTTTATATTGGAAAGATGCTTACAATATTTTTCCCTAATAACTGGACACCATTAAAATGGTATTTATAGTACTTACATTTTTCTAGAAAAAAATACGAAAAGCCTGTTTTCTAAGAGCACACTTAAAAAAGCCCCGACTTTTTTTGGCAAGAAAGTTTTGACGTCCGTTAGTCTTCTCAGAAGAATGTGATTTCCAGAAGAAAAAAGAAATAAGAAAATTACTTTTCCAAATTAGTATACAAAGAGAGTATCCAAAGCCCTTTTATGTATTTTGTTTTTACGTCACTCAACCCTGATATTTCAAGTCCAAACAAAATGAATATTTTGAAAATAATGATATTATACAATAATGCAAAATTGTTTTTAGTGATTTTTTTTCCTATGAAACATTGAATGCAGAATTTGCATGAAACTCACTAGCAGTCTCTAAGAAACTGCTCCGGATGTTTCTGCATTAACTGGTGACATTTGGCAGTAACGTCTTGAATTATATCTATTAAATTCTTTTCTACATAAGAAGTTCTTAGGAAAACTCACATTTTCGGTGGAATTTATTTTTCGTCAAGTGGACCTGAAGAAGGGTTCAACTCGAAGTGCTGGGAAAGATCTTCTTTCTTCAGGGCTTCTGCTCTCTTCTCAAGCTAGTTTTCACAAGACCAATTTGCTGGAAATCAGCGAATATAAGTAGAGCAGTGTTACAGTTCTGTATTTCACCTGAGTTAAACAAGGTTTTGAAACCACGGTAGCTATAAAGGAATACATCTCACTTATGATGTCAGTGCTGGATCAAGGCTGTGGTCTCGCTTCCTCACTGCTCAGTGAGTACAGTGTCTGTGAGGCTTGCAGTGCTAACTTTGCATGAAATGAGGACAAAACATAGGCAAAAGTGACCCAGTGTTTCTATTCTCAGCAAGTGAGTGCATTTTAGGAACAGTTTAAACCATTTTAATTTCACTGAGTGTGAGTGGTAGTATCTAGAAACTTTGTCCACATCACTTCCAATCTTGTCTCTCCAGTGACAGGGAGAAAAGCACCCGTATATCTCCAGGAACAGGGAGTAAAGCACCTGGGACTTTGGTAGTCATTATGCTGCCCATCAGCGACAAGGGCTGGGCTGTCTTCTCTAGCTCAGCAAATAGAGTCACGCATGCCTGATCAACTTTTTGTGGAATAGGCGCTGTTTCCTTCCATGGAGACACCAGACAGGACCTGAATTTTGACTTTCTGATTAATGTTTTATTTTTCTGCCTGCACTTCTGTCTTTCCTACAGCCTACTGATTTACCATAGTACCCATCCTGCAAGTACATGCCTCTTCTCCCTTGGCTCATGTTTTTCACAGTCAAGCTATTGTGTAGGTGCTTTTCTAGCTTGGGCTGGCCACAAACGCGTGATGTTAGAATTGCTGACTCTGGAAAAATTGTGCTTCAAAAAAAATATCAGTTGGAAGAAAGACACCAACCTGTTATCCTGTATTACATAAGGCTACATAGAGGCTCATGTTGCATACCTAATCAAGCACTGTGATATCCCTTTTTCCTCAACTGCAATTGCTGGTGGGAAATGATGTCTGGTTAGAGCCAAGACTTTCCTGTGCAGGCTAATGGAGTGAGGAAGCGAGGATAGAAAACCCACAGAGACTTGTTTTTGCCTTGCTGAGACGTGGCACTGGGCAGCAGTGGTAGCATCCCTTAGGTGCCAGGGAGGCACAGGCTGGGGCTCTCTTGGGCTGCAGACACTCCTGGGCTGCTCCTTGGGGCAGCACATTGAACACCTCATTCCATACACATGACATATGGCAAAGGCATTGAGGAACCTGTAGCTTGTTCTGTTTCCCTTGGCGCTGCTTAGAGCTTTAAGGTCCTTATCCATGGCCACGAAATAGTGCACGTGGCTGTATCATCTGTAATTTGTGCTCCTAAAGGCATGCAGGGTCTAATAGCTGCAACCAGTGAACAGATTCTGGTATCTAGGAACAGCAGGTGCTGGATAGATGAACACATATCGTTCTAGAGGCCTAGGCTTACTCTTTATTTAGATTTTTATCATTGAAAAGGTAGACTATGTGGGTATTCTACACATCAATGCTAATATCCTCATGCCATCAGGCAAATGGATCTTTTACAGAGTGAAGTCTGACCATAATCTATCTGGGCATAGTAGTCTGACTGCCTATAGACCTCAGTGTCTTCATGCAGCTGATCAGGAACTTCAACCACATCTAACAGATGGGAAAACTGGGAGGAGGGGAAGCAGGGTATCTGTAATAGAGCTGATAAAGGAACTGACACCTCAGGCACCCGTTTGAGTGTCATGTTCCCCATATGTGTACTCTGACTCCTGAGGAGGGCTGTATAACTAAGTTCTCTGGCTGACTTAAAGAAAATAAATCAGTCCAGAATATTATTCATAAGATTAATCAAGTTATGTAGCCTTTTCTCCTGTGAAAAACCAGCAGAGGTGCCTTTTTTTATTTATTTCACTATACAAAAAATAAACTGACAGAGAGTGTCTGCTAGTGGACTGCTCTGCAACAGCACTAAGTGCTAAAACCAACAAGTTTGCGGTGTAATAAAATAGAGAATTATTCTACAAGGTCTTGACTCTGACCTTATGTTTATTTGTACCAAAATCATTCAAAAAAAGACATGGAAGAAAGCAGCTCAGTCCCCTCTAAAACTACCAATGGCACCGGACCCACTGAATGTAGAACTTAGTATATTTCTATGAATAGAGGATTTGCAGATGCCATAATTTTCCAGCTGAAGCTAATGACTGGCAGCCAACTGCGGCTCTGGTGGCTGAAGAGCAAGCAGGACAGCTCCCAGCTGCCTGAGGGACGTCTACAAGCAGTTTGCAAGGTACTTCAATCCTTGGAAACTGCCTATCTTTCAAAAGCTTTTTGTTGTATCAAAATAAATGTCAGGGAACACATGCATGACAACATTCTCTTGTTTATCAAGTGAAACCTCTAGAGAATCTCTGGAGCCTCTGTTTGCCAAGTGCACAAATCATCAGCCTGTTCTTGGACATGCTTACCAGCCTTAGTGGGTATTACTTGTACTAGAAAGTATCTGAAGGGTCAGGACCCATGAATTATTGTTTTTACTGCAACCCCTAGGGGCACTGCATAGGAATTAGAATACAAGGCATTGAACAAGGCACTTAAGCACGTAGCAAAGAAGTTCTGGAAATCTGCAGTTTGAAGTAGAGAGCAGTAAGTGTGTACCAAAGAAATAGGGAGAGGAGGCATTAAAGGAGTGTAAAAGCAGTCAGAGGTTTAATACCACCACTATTTCACGAAGAATTACTTATTAAAAACAATGTCATAGGGATGGTATACATATTGGTTGAAAGCTTATGCGCAGGGCAAAATATACATGTGTTGATAATTACTTGGTGGTTTAGGTGTGGAGGTTGGCCTTCCATGTGCTGGGACATTACAGATGCCTACAAATTGTGTCTTACAGCTAAGTTGTTTGTAATGTGATTGCAAACAACGAATATATTGTTTCAACATGGTTAATGTTTATGAGCTGCATTTCAGTTTATAGGTACACACAGATTGCCTGGAAATCTACCAGGCCATTCCATTTTTAAGCAGTGATGAAGAAAGATGGAAGTTTACATATATCCTTACAGTGTAAAATCCCACAGGGGGATCAAAATAAGTCCAAGAAGACTACCGTGGCTTAGCAGTGGGTCAGAAGTTTCTATGAATTACCCTTCTTAACCTTCTACTGTCTGTGAGATTATCCCAAACAGGGATATTTCAGACCAAGAAAAGAAGAAAATAAAGGTGTGAAATCAATGAGAAATCAAGACTGCAACGCTGTAGCATAGACTTGCAAAAAAACCTTTATCAAAATCTTTCCTTTGGCCACCACCAGAACCTTTAACAAAGTCCAGCTGGTTTGTGTGCTGCTTTTGGCTCCATGACCCATGTGTGCACTCCAGGGAGAGGGGGCTCACGCAGGGTAAATGGATTTAATGCTGCTTCAAGCCACATTAACTGTACTCAACATTTACAGCATATGGTTCCCAGGTTTCCCAGTGGAAAATATCCTTCAGACCTGCTGCTTCTTAGTTCTTTGTACACCCTCTACTATACTTCCTTTTTCACTATGATCTACAAACCACCTGAAGGTTTGGGAGGAGAGGGCTGTGCAAAGGGGAGAGGTAACATTAAATATTGCTTTCTTGGCTTAATTTCCCCCCGACTTTGTTAGAAAATAGGTAAAGCAGAAAAATGGACAGGCTAATTGTAAAAATATCAAACAATAAATACCCTTTGCGTTTTACAGTAGAAAATAGGAAAGATTACTCTTAAAACTTGTTTATAGACAAAGAGATTTAAAAAAAATTATTTTTACTTGTTTTCCTTCTATCTCTGTGAACTTCATTGCTAGAAATTATTTACAGAAATCCCCAGTAAGCAGCAGTGCATCAGTAGAACAAGTATGCACATTTTACTAGAGCTGTGTGTTTATAGAAGAGAACAATCACTGAATGGACCCTCCACTTAAGCCTCCAGATCCCCTCAAGATCCAGATTCCCCAGCAGTGGGATGTGTGGTTAGGTATTCTGTGCATAACTCTGCTGGAACAGTGAGAGCTGCATTACTTAAGCTGCCAACAAGATTATACATTTTTACCTGCTCAGCTGTAGGAGTTAAGAGCTTGGCTTGCAGGGGTGGCACAGAAAGGAGGTGTGCTGGGGAAGGAGCAGGACATCCCTGTTAAGAGCTGGGTATCTAATTTCTCATGCAGGGCTGTTTTCACTCATTTTCCTGTTCTTCAGCACGTAATGATTTTTCTGTCATCAATGGAGTTTTAATTGAGGGGGATTAGGGGTGGATTAAAGGATCTCATCAGAGCTCAAACTCCCTGCATCCACTTCCTGTTGAGTCCTCTCAACAGAAGAGCTATTGACGTTAGAAAAGTGAAAAATACTTAAGACAGTGACACAGTGAGGTAGAACTCAATTGAACTATAACCAAGGAGTTACAAGTGTAAAGGCAAGCATGTAATAAAATCAGAGAAGGACATGGTTTACATCCTTTTGCCCACTTCTGGATTTCACCTGGCTATACACAAGAGGGGCTTAAACTTTTGCAGACACAAAGACATCACCTCAACTCCTAACTCAAATGCTTATGGATTTTTTAATGAAAGACACTTTCCAGCATACAGTTGAATCAATATTAAAAATGTTGTAAAATTCACCACACAAAAACCCAATGGATTTACATTTCATTCTATATTTACATTTGATTTAGAATCAAAACTACATTAGGAACAAAAACTCTCTTTTTCTCGTTTTATACCAGGGAGAAGTAGGATATCGAGGTTATGCATTTATTTGGGTTAGTTCTCTTTTTACTTTTTTCTTGAAAATACTTTATCTTATCTAACCAGGAAAAAAGGGAGAGGGAATAGTCTCTGAAAATGAATCTATTGAGCACTTAGCCAGACACGGGAGAAAATCCTGACCCAGCAAAGAAGAGAAAATGCTTCCAGTGATTTCAGTGGGCACAGTTTCATATATTGCTTCCCAAAGAGCAAAAGCTTAGTTCTGCTCTTCATGTTTCGCTTTAATCACCAGGAGTTACACATGCAAATCCACTGCAAGACTGTAACTAAAACATTTAAGACTAATTATACAGCTCTGGGAACAATGACCAAATCTCATCACAATTTTTTATCTCTTAGACACTAAGAAATCTTTTCTGTAACAAAAATTTCCTCTCAGATGTGCACAGCAGGTCTCAGCTGTGATATGCTACTGACATCAATGGGATATCCGTATACAGTACTTATATACGCATATGCAAGTCAAAATTTACCATGAGGTTCTGTGAGGCTAATACTAGTGATGTTTTCCATATCTGTACTTGAAAGAAGCAGTGACATTTTAGTCTCTTGAAGGATGTTTTAGATACAATTCTAGTTATGACTCAGTTAAGACCTTCAAAGTTACACTTATCCAAAGGGGTCCAGAATGTTCTAAGCTAAAAATATTTTTAGAATGGAAATTCTTGTAAAATGTGCTACCTGTAAATCTTATGTTAAGCGTGACTTGGTGGAGCCATTTCCACTCCTCTGGGTTGTCCCAGCTCCCAATAGCTTGCCTAACTAAAGTTGATTGAATGTATCAGTATTTTGGCGAGGCTTTTTTTTGTTATTATTTTTTTATTATTTATTTAAAATTACTGTTTGCTTTTGCAGAATAATTTTTACTCGTTATGCTATCACATCGTTGTGAGTTAGTTTGCTACTGAACACATGCAGCAGCATGAGTGAGGCTGTTGAATGCCTGTAACTCCAGGCACATACTTGCAGTGAATGTCTGCGATTTGTTGACATCTCCTAGCCTGGTTGGCTCCATACACACACCAGCATTCAGCCCTATGGGGTTACCCGGTGTCTGCAAGTTTCTGAGAGTCTTCTGAGAGACCCACTGCATTTTCACTACACAACTGTTGTGTGCATATACAATAAAATAAATCCAACCAGGCTCCAAATGGTCAAAGTTGTCTTATAATGGCATCTGACTAACTTCACTGCACATATGAAGGTGCTTCTCTGCAGTAAATCCCAGAGATTGGTAGACCTGTAATTTGGAGACTGAATTTCGGACAGATACTTAGGGTTTGCAAAATTATTCTGTAACAATTCAAACTCATTGCTACTAGTTCACAGGAAAGAACTTGTCAGAAAAAAGACAGGGCTCCAGGTCCCCACTTGTTTGCAGCTGGAATATTGTGGAGCTTACCTGCAAGGAGACTGGAAATTGTTATTGAAGGACAGGAGCCAACAGAGATGCAATGAAGCACAGGTAGAAATTAGGTTAGAATACAGCTAGGAAATGAAAACTCCAATTTACAGCAGCTTTTTCAAATTTACACAACCATAAAGAGTGCATTTTCACTCTAGATTGTTGTTCTCAGCATTCAGAAAAAAATATTAATGGAAAATAAAACTACTAAAAATATAATCTCACATGCTAACCTATATTTGCTAAATATAGCATATCACAGGTACTTGACTATAAATGTATTTCTTAGTAATTTATGTTTGGGTTTTTTTTTTTTTTAATACACAATTTTAAACATTTGACTTTGAGTCCAGGATGTTTAAAACGAAATAGCATTGTGTAAATTATGTTAAATTGTGAAAATGATGATTAGAATAATTCAAGAGTCAAATTCAGACACCTATTATATGCTGCTGAACTTCAAGTATAATTAAGTCCGTCTCATATTGATACTAAAAATAGGAATATTGTAAATGAAGTGGAAGAAAAATTATGGCACAGAATCCCACGAGTTATAGCCTTCAGAGCATCAGTCTAGTGGTCAGACATAATCTAACATGGCCAATAGATTCTCCTGAAGTGCTCCTTGCCATTACAAGGCAATTACTCAAAACAGGCAGAAGAAGAGAAGAGATTCTTTCAGCATTGGGGTAGTTAAATCCCAGCAAGCACGCCGGTCCCACACTCTCTCTCTCAGTCCCTGTACAATGGGATGGGGGAGAGGATCGGAAGAGTAAAATCTGAAGAGCACATGGTTGAGATAAAGACAGTTTAACAGGTAAAGCAAAAGCTGCTCACACAAGGAAAGCAAAACAAGGAATTCATTCACCACTTCCATGGGCAGGCAGGGGCTCAGCCATCCCTAGTAGAGCAGGGCCCCTTCACCTGTAACGGTATCTTGGGAAGTCAAATGCCACCACTCCAACCCTTTCCTTTTCCTCGTTCCCCCAGCTGTATGTGCTGAGCATGATGGCACAGGGCATGGAATATCCCTTGGGTCAGTTGGGGTCAGCTGTGCTGGCTGTGTCCCCTCCCAGCTCACTGTGCACCCCCAGCCTCCTCACTGGTGGTGGGGGGTGAGAGTCAGAAAGGCTTTAACTTTGCGTCAGCACTGCTGAGCAATAACAAAAACACCTCTATAATATCAACAGTTTTCAACCCAAATCCAGAACATATACCAGCTACTATGAGGAAAAATACCTGTCCCAGTCAAAACCAGCACAAGCATCTTCCACAAAAGTAGACAAATGAAAAAATTAAAACTCGTGAGAGGCTTTGGAGTTCTTTAAAGCAAAAGTGATCAGCTCCAAGAGTGACTGAAAACAGTTAGTGTCTGTGCTATAAGTCTTTTCCTTTGAAAAATAGAGCTGCAAGGCTGACCAGTTCTTTAACACGGGAAGCAGCTGCTCTCTGGTTGAACAAGCAACTGCTGGTGAGAAATAAGACAAGGAGAAACATGTTTAAGTAGATCTCATCTTCTCCTTCATAAGGTTTCTTCCTTTAACATTTTCAATTTACTAGTTGTATTGAAGTTTCATAGTTACAAACTCAGTCTTGTGCTTTTCATTAATACAGCTATATATACAGTATATTAATATACTAAATTTACATTTATGTTTCAGGCAGTAAGAAGACATCACATAAAAGAACTCCTTCATTAATTGCATCTGCTTTTGGTTACATTTATTTTCTTATTTGTGACCATTGTTCATGTTTTCTGGAAACTGATTTTCTCAAATTAACAATGCAATTGATTCCTGCTGTGGGGTAGCTATTTCAAAAATACTAGGAATTTCCAGTTTGGTTTTTTTTTTTTAACTAGCTTAGTTAAAATGCCTTTAGTTCATTGACAGTAAGAGTTCAAGATAAGCCTGTAAAGCTACCACTGTGAGCAGAAGGAAATTGCCTTCATCTATTTCCCTAAGAGATACAGAACTGCATAATTTAAAAGTGTGATAGAACATTTACAGGTGAATCTGACCACTGCAAGAGTAGAATGACAAGTCAGATGAAGCAGAAGAGCAGTTTTCATATCCTCAGGTAAATGCCATGTTTTCATAAAATTTCATAGTTTGCACAACTTGTTGAAATGCTGCAAGAGACTGAAAACCACAGTCAGAACTTTGAATAAATTAGATGATATGATTTAGATGTGTTGCGAAAAACCATCAGAATCTGTATATAAAGAGGCTTTGCGGATCAAGGCTTTGAAATAAGCTGGATTTGTAATAACAAGGTTTTATAAAGCATACAGTCTAGAGGAATGTACAGCTAAAATATTTCAAGGCTGAAGTTTTCCATAACAACAGAGAAAAGAAGCATTTCCTTATTTGAATCATATGTAATTCTGTGTCCAAAGATATCAGATTGACCAAAACTCTCTGGAGATATAGGGAATTTGACACAATGACATAAGTTTCAGACTTCTGATAAAGCTTACCTTTCTTGGAGTAACTACAGGACATACGCCACCTTGGTAGGCACATCATTGAGTTTTTGGCACAGAGCTGGAGACTGTGCTGCTTGTGCTTTCTGTGAATAAAAAGGTCTCTGTATTCAGATCCAGTGAGACAGCCAGGTCCTGGCATGTATTCCTTGTTCCTTCATAAGAGGAATACCAGAAAATCAGGTCAACCTGCTTAGTCTAGTATCACCTTTTGTTTGGATAACTTCAGTTGGGGAAATACAATAGGGAAGGTGCAACGTACGAGACAAAGTCATGGCCTGAATGCACATTTTCACTAGCTTTGAAAAGCTCCCAGGGAATTCATTGGAATCTATGTTAATCTAAAGTAGAAAGAGTTACTATAGTTACTAATACAATAGTTACTAAATATAATTCTCACTATATAAAGTGCACATTCTGGGATCATATAAGTTGAGAAGATAAAAGATCTTTAATTATGTTTGCCAAGGTAATAAATGATTGGCTTCCTTTTATATTGTTCCACTGTACACAGAATATGTGCAAACACTTTAAATGTTTTCAACAATTCAACACCAGCCAGGAGTATTAGAGTGCTTGTTCCTTCTTCTTTTATTTAAAGGCTGGCAGTAATTTTTCATGTCAAGGTCGTGATTGATGTGGGTTAACTTTCACTAAAAGTCCTTTGGAACATTTTGAGTAATGTTAAAAATTATGGCATGCAATACATCAAAATATTTTTCTAGACTTCCTGCATAAGTAAACAAACACAAGGGAAATGTGGAAGGCATTTGTGGTACTTTTTAAAGCAAGTTTCAAACTGCATGTTGCAGATTTATATGTTTCATAGCTTATGCTGTGATGCATGTTGCATTTTATTAAAATACACTATGGGTGGGGAATAGATGGTGATGTACTACATTTGTGTCTTTGCCCATGTCAATTTGAAATGGAGATCAATTCACTAAGAAATGTATCCAAGCATGGATTATGTAACCTGTCCATCAAGCGTCAGTTTCCTGGGGAAATACTAATAGCAAGTCCTCAATCTTAGGCCAAATGTCAAGGCTGTATCGTCCAGCACTCCGAGTATGGAACGTGAGATTACAAAAACTGCCATTGACAGGCAAATGTTAAAGCTGCTGATCTTCTGCAGTCAAGAGCTCAATAGCACAGAAAATCCCTCCAAGGCATAGTTCCCAAAGATAAGTAAAGTCAAACAAGATGAGGAACAGGTGCAGCTCTAATGTATTTTCCTAAAAGAAGGAGAAAGAGGGATGTCTACTGTCACTCAGTAATATAGGTTAAAAAAAAAAAAGAATAGGTCACTGGCAGGTGTACAGTTTGGAGCTCCTTTTTTTCACCCAGTGCCTTCTCATTTACCCTCAATAGCAGACCTCAATAAGAACCTGGGGAACTGAAGACACCAGCATTCTATCACCATGTTTAGATACCTCACTGAGGTGCTCATGAGGGATGTCTAGAATCCCTGCAGTCAGTCCATCCAGGGGTGTCTGTCTTTCTATTTCTGACATACCAAGCCCCTAAGCAAAATGCTGAGAGTAGAGACTTGTGCATGCAGCCTGTACTGAACCCACAAAGAAAACAGACTCTTGCTCTGAGGGAAGTAAGATTCTGAGAAGGCTGTAACATGGCTGAGGAAAAGATTCAGAGATGCTGTAAAACTATCAACGTCAGGAAGTGTTAGGACTTCGCACTAACCCAAGCTTCACTCCTTCACATTTTTCTTTCCACTTCAAACCCATGCTAGGTACTCTCTAAGCATGAGAGATGAACTGTTCTCTGATAGATGAAAGATGTTTTTCTAATATGTTTGCATTAGGCAACTAGTTTAGATTGGAAATTCTATGATTTCATACCATTAAACTTAGGTGAGATGAGTCCTACATCTGAGTCCTACATGCATATAGACAAATACTGGTAGTTAAAACATATTTTAAGATCTTTTCAAGTGCCAAGTAGGATGTAGCCATCTTTGGAGGACGTGCGTCAGTATTTCTATGTGTTTAAAACTACCTAAGAGAACTATGTCTTAGAAAACTGAATACCTTCGGGAAGGTGACACAAAATGACTGAGAGTGTTTGAAACACTGTATTCAATATCATATATACCATACTCTGCTGAGAGCTGTAAAATTAGCTGTCAGCAAATATTCCCTGCTTTGCAAAAATTGCGTGATAGCATCTACCATAACTGGCAAAGTTCAGACTCTGTTATTGCAGTACAATTTTTACTTTTCCAAATAATCCTAATGTATTTTTATTGCTGTCTTGAAATTAGTCAAACAGGCAATGCCTAAAAAGGCATGAAGATACTTAACTATATAGTATCCAAAAACCACCAGAAACTTTTCTGTATTTCCAAGTCTTAAGGCACCAGTGGCCACAGAAAAAGACATACACTTTCAACAAAGATGTTAATTGTTTCTAAACTGAAAGAAGACTAATACACTGCTGGCAATTTATGAACCTTTTGTTCTACCAAGATATAGCTACGCATAAATCTTGGCAAACTGTATTATTAAGCTTGTTGCAGCTCTGTAAAAAAGGATGAATAATAAAATATGCACTTCTGTTGAGTTTTCAGCAATCACATTGTTTTCTCTATTCCTACTTTTCTTAGCAATAAAGGAAGGTTTCAAGAGTTTTGTTCTAAGAATCCAGGCCAGAAATTATTTTTATGATCTGCTCCATTTGCATGCTGTCTCACATCTGACAGTCCACTATGAGCAATTGAGAGACTTCTTCTGCATAAATTGCAGTAAGCCTTATGGCAATTATTGCTATCTTTACTGATCCATGCAAAACCATTTCTTCTCTCATTCCAGAAAGTGCAAAGCCTCTTCTTTTTAGGGAGTTGTTGACCATATTACAGTTTTCAGCAATATAGCTGTGCAAGTAGAAGTTAACCAGGCCCCAGAGAGGCCTGGTTAATTAGAACTTTTTCTGCATGGCAGAAGTGAATGAATTGTGGGTAAGACTGTACATGTAGATTTTTACTCAGAAAGGACAATTTTACTTTCTGTTAACTACATTATAAAAATAAGGTTATCTGTTATATGTGTTATACACTGCAAGGTCAGGCTATTAAAATAATGAATCATTTTAATGATGCTAATAGAGAAATGAAGTAAACAAACAAGATGAGAGGCCAATGCTATGTGTGATTTAGTTAAAAACAAAGATGTGAATTGAATGAAGTATAAAGGCATATTTAAAAGACAAGTTTTTTGCTCTATTTTCTCAGGATGGCATTTTTGGCTCCTGTTATTCGTCTTGTCCTGCCATGTTGAAGGGTTTGTGATACAAGCCTGTAAGAGGTTTTGCTGGTTTCTGTGTTTCAGTTGGCTTAGGAATGAAAAAGCTAGCTCAGATCTTGTTTGACTTCTGCTGTACACATCTACGAAAAGGGAGGAATAATGTTTTTCTAATAATGTCTTCAGAGGCGTGAAATGAATAAAGGAGCAGGTAGCCCTATCTTTATGAGACAGCTAGCAGGTTGTATCTTGATTTGTTGAAGGAATGTTAGCTGTCATGGCTGAAAGCCATGTACTGGGCTATAATTCAGTCAATTAAAAACATATAAATAATGTTTAAATGCTGCTTAAGAACATGCTCACTGACTGCTCTGTATGTATATGGAACAGACCAGTAGACACTGAAGACCCTTATAGCCTGTGATAAATCCGCGGGACAAAATAATCTTTAGATGATGAACAGTTTAATGTGCAGGATGCTAGCTGTAGTTCTGGAAATGTGACTCAAAACTGTGTTCTTCCACCTCTGAAGCAGCTGATAGCATATCTGTACAACTTCTGCAAACATATCTTTTAGTGTCTTCTGGTTTTAAATGTACTGCATCACTGCTGCTACCTGAACTCAGTTGTAAAGCCCTGCCACTCTCACAAATGCCTCAGTTTCTCAGGGCAAACCATCATCACACTGTAGCTGAGGCTCTTCAAGGATGGCCCACGGTCCAAAACCATGAGACATATAAGCCTGCGACCTAATGAATGAACAGGTAGGAGACTGTGACTTTCTAGTCTGCTCCCCTGCAAACAGACAAACTCTGCTTAAATGGGGAGGCAATTGCAGGAATTGTGAGCTCAGGGCAGGACTTCGCATTTTGCTTTTTCAATTCTTCAGGACAGCTAGGAAAGGGAATTGTCATTTTTAGGTTTTTGATTTATATTGTCAAAAATCCGTGGCTTTTTTGAGAATGAATTATTGCAGTGAAAGTAAGCAACATCTGCAAAATTAAATTAATTAAGGGGTATCTCTTAAAAAAAGTGAGATAATAACTGCAGGACATCAATTATGATGGTGGGGAATGCTTGCCTAAAGTAAGAGATGGATCACCCTAATTTCTCTTGTTTGTCAGCTAGAAGTGATGAGAATTTACGCTTGTCATTCACCAAGGATTAATGTAGTTAGCCTTGAAACCTTGACCATTTTGTTCTGAATGCTTGCTTTCAGACTTCTAGGTCACTTAAGTTGTGAATGAAAAAGACATTTGTAATGAGTCTTCTGGCCATTGTTTTTGATCCCTTTCATTCATCTCCAACACTAGAAAAGAAGGGACACTCAGATTTCTGTGAACAAGCAATGTTATAATTTTATTCACGTGGCAGTGACGTGTGAATTGGTACAGTAAGTACCCAGTGAGTGCACTGGGGATCTGTGCAGTCAGGAATTGGTTGAGTCACCATTTCCAGAGGTATTTAAAAGATGTGTAGATGTGGCACTTATGGACACGGTTTAGCTGTGAACTAGGCAGTACTGGGTTAATGGTTGAACTCCATCATCTTAGAGGTCTTTTCTAATCTAAGCACTCTGTGGTTCTAACGTAATTTTACTTTATAAATGTGTTTACCGTGTTTGTGTCCCATTGAAGTCAATGGGTTATGAACACTTTTTTAAGCATAACCATGTGCCTGCTTGATTTTAAATCTGGCAGTGCACCAGATGAATGCAACCAAGTTGTAAATTTCTTTTCCTTGACCTGCATTTTTGATATCCAACTTGAAAACAATGTGGCCTGATTTTCAAGGATTTTCAAACTGAGCAAATTTAAGTCAGAATAGTACTTTGTAGTCCTAAGGGGTGCTTTGTTTTCCAGCTTTCCAGTGAAGCCTTACACACCTTTGCCAGTGAGGCACAGGAGGAATTGATTGTATAATATTTGTCATAAACTCTGGGATACACAGATAAAAGGAACTTCATAAGAATAATGACTTTTTATTGATGACTGCTCTGAGCTGAAATTAATGCGTCTTCTGTCTGTAAAGATGAAGCAATTTAAAAAGGAGAATAGAACGTATTCGGTGAGTAGTGGATCTGTTTAATATAGGAAATCTCATGAAAACACATGGTTAAGAGATGTGAAAGATGAGTTCTTGAGATCCATCTGTTTTATTTAAAATATATTTATACTGTTTTGAAAAGGATTTCTGAGTGATTTTTAGAAATATTTATAAAGGGTAGAAAAAATTATTCAGTAAAATATAGGAATACACAACTAAGTGTAACAGAGTGAAGTTGTGCAGAGAAAAAAAGTAATCTAGACAAGTAGAACAAGTTTTTTAGTGATAAAATACACTAAATCATTATAAAGTTTCCCAAGGAACATAATAAAAACCCCATTATTGACTGTGCAGAAGAAGAATCTATAAGTAATGTATCCCTGGCAAAGTCTAATTTAGCTAATAAAATGCTTTTTGAATCCCATTTTGAAGTTTTTTGAATGAAGAAAATATTAGTGAAACCTCTGATTTTTCTGCACAAAAATGAAGAGGATGTTAAGAAATGAGCAAGTAATGCATGCATTTTTTTGAAATGAATCTGTACTGTTCAGTTTGGAGCACTCTATCTGGGTAAAGAAATATTTACAGCAATCCAAATCTTCCAGTGCATTGCTCCAGCAAATTGATGTGATTTGGCTTTTAACAGGTCAAAGCCATTGGATCACAGTGGAAGGTTAGATCTAACACAGGTTCTAATATATTTGCATTAATGAGGAATTTATGAGTTCTTTCATCAGTAAATAAGTTGAAAGATACATAACTAAATAGGATAAATAACTAAAGAACAGTTAACAGCTTGATATGTGGGCAATCTTCTGCTCCTCTTGGTATTGGACAGCTTTGGGAATCAAAGATGAGGATTAAACTAGGGCATATTTCTATCCAAAGCACTGAACATACTTCAAACCACACTTATTTTGTTTTATGTGTTTGCTTTGCTGGGGAATGTAGCCAAGGCCTCCAACCTCTCTGGCACAACTTACAAGTTTTAAATAAATAATTGGCAACTAAGGCTGCACACACTGAACAAGACTGTACCTCTGCCTCCAAGAGCACAATGAACACGGCTTTAATGTAATTCCCAGCACACACAGCTCTTCATGGGCTGTTTTCCCTCTTCTGATTTGAAAAGAGTAGAGAACACAGAGGCAGTGCGCAGTCAGAAAACACTGGTGCTAAAAGTCCTTGCGGTGCCCAAAGGACTTGGTAAAGTACTTTATAGCATCATTTGTATTATACATCATCAGAGGAAACACTTAACTAACTTGGAAAGGATATTTAAAACAGCCACAAGGTCCAAAGTAGATATACTTTTCAAGTGTATTGATATCATAAGTATATCATTATTATTCTGGGGTCAGCATCAGAGTATACTGATAGCTAAATGGACCCAAAACAGGGTTTTTTCCCAGTTGTTAGGGAAATGCTTGGCTACTCTAAATATATTTACTGGCCAGAAACTATATTCTTAAGTGAATTTTTAAAAAATGCACTTAAAAATATAATGTAAGGTAAAACTTGTGCTCAAATGTGAAAAGAAGCCCCATATTTTCACTAATCAGTTTCATCAAGCTCTTAACCAAACTCTTGGTACAAGATCAAAAAAGCAAATGGATTATTGTATCAATTTGAACAGAGTGGCAAAATCCAGAGCTCATCCAGAATATAACTATGTGTACAGTTGCATACAGTGTATGCCTAACAAATTATTAATAACAAACTATAATTTAGCTAAAATCTTCTTCAAAACTTCATCCTAACTCTGTATGCAACTGGACCAATTTTATTAAACCAAAATAGCAAGGGTTGCATCATTAATTTACATGTGAACTTCCACCTTCAGCTAGCAGTAGAAATGCCAGCTCAATTGGCAGCAGTTGCCTGTATGTGATATATGTGATGCCATCACTGAATCTGGCAAGCAACACTTAGGGAAACACAGAATGGATTACTGTACTTCAGTCTAGTATTCATATACTGTAAACTGACCTCCCCAGCTCAGAGTGCAGAGGGTGAGACCTGGCAGAGATCGACAATTGCCAGGGCTGGCAGTGGGGAGACATCCCGAGTCAGCACATCCATCACACCGCTGACCTCAGCACACGTGTGGGAGACCCCAGGACAGAGAGCCTCCCCCTGCTCCCAAGGAGAGCAGAAGGTTGCCAGGACTTCTCCTCAAATGGCTTTTAATTCAGATTTGACTGAATTAGGGATGTTTCCCTACCCCTCCTCTTTAGCTTTTAAGGACAACTTGTGCCCTGCCTACATGAGAGTTCTGGGTTCCCAGAATCTGAGTTCCCTTGGTAGCTGATGGAGAAAGCCTGCATGTGTGAGGCGGAGTCTGAGCATTTTACTGCATTCATGCATTTCATTTACTCTGTAAATGCATGAAAATTTACCTCTCTTGGGTACCAGAAGCTGACAGACTCTCTCTGAAGCAGACACACTCTTTATTCACAGTAACAACTGGTGTAACCTGGACATCTTTCACTTTCAGTAAGAAAGAACCTCACATGTCACTTACTAGCACATTGCTTGGTATAATCTCAGTGAAAATTTCTAATTATCATGTGCTAATTTACTGAAATGCAGTGTTACAGACATTGAAACAAATGATTTTGCATTTTGTTGCAACACCTGGATGTTTATATTTAGCCATCTCTTACAGGTGGTATTTCAGTTATTGGTTATTTAATGCCAAACCTGATGGAAATGTCTCACTTCTGCTCTGGTATGTGCATATAAGTTCTTCTCCACTGTTGTGGGAGGTCTAAGGAAAGCCTGCTTGGATCTTTGCAGAGAAGAATGCAATTTTCTGACACAAAGTATAAGATATGATGCTATTTCCCCACCTTTCCCACTATCTCTGTCCCTGTACACACTGCAGATGATAACAGCAATGCATTAAAGCTGAAGTAATGTGAGAAGAAAAAGTTTTCCTCTCTCACATATCATGTTCAGTGTAGTGCAGGAAGCTCAGGATGGACAACACAAGTCACTAAAAAAAAGTGAGACAACTCCCATGTGTTATGAAATAGATGGAATATAAGGCACCTCTGTGTGTAATCATAAGTACATGCAGCCACATTTTAAATTATATAAAAACATATGCATGCATATGCATTCAATTTTTAACTCACAATTTAATTATCATTAATATTTTTTTGTTTATACTTTTAAATATATAGATATGTATGCATGTATGTATGTATGTATGTGTGTGTAGAAGATCCTTGATATTTTTCTTTCAGTTTTTCAGTCTTTAGGCCACAGCTTCCAACCACTACACTATGTAAGACTTGTAGATGTAAAAATATATTGAAGTGAATGATCAGTAAATGGTTCACCTTTTGCCAATGCTCTATATTTTAATAGCTAAGAATAATGGAGGAAAGAGTCTGCTATGTAGAAGGTACTAGTTGTCCATAGATTTTCAAGCTTCATTGAGTTTAAGGTGGTTTTTTTCCCCATATAGAAAAAAAAGTAAATAGAAAAAGTTAGAAAGCAAAATGTAAAACTAAAAAATTACCCACTTTGTGACTGTTATTTGTTCAGCTCTGTCCTGTACTATGTTAGTGTAGAAAAATAGTCCTTTCCCAGAGAGAAAATCCATTAATATTTGTGAAATGCTTAGATATTGTGATAAAAGGGATCCTGGTAGTACTTAGACAGATGTATCTGCAACATCTGGCAGTAGATTTCACAGCCCAGTCAGAGGTCTGGCCTTGATGACTCTGTTTAATTATCTCTTGGCTAAGGAATGCATGTCTTTCCCTCTTATCTCTCATAATCCTACCGAGATCCCGTCTGGGAAAAATATTGGGTAAGTGAAAACTTAACCCAGGGAGTTGATGAGATGAGGTAAATCTCAAGCTGCCATGTTCATGAATACTCAAAGTTTTAGCACATTTTTACAAGCTTTGGCAGAAGGACGTCATTAATGTTTCAGAAGTTCTCCTGATCTTTCTTTATTGCTCTTTGGTCAGTGTCCCTGTAGTTTTCCAGTGTAGCATTTTTTTATTACTGGAAGGAAAATAATACCTCTTGCTGGTAAGACAATTTTTCTTTTTCTTAATGAGTTGCAAAATAAAGTGGAATGTAACTGTATAGGTAGCCTTAAACTTGGACATCAAAGTAGTACAACAATCAGTCCTAGTGGGTGTTCAGCTCTCTTTATCAGCATTAACTTTATCATATTTATACATGTTCTGCTTTACTAGTAGAGCATTTGTTTCTATCAGCTGTAGGTAGAATATTATACCTTAGGTAAATCTGTGAAGGAGTAACATTTAGGTTCTGACACATGGGAGGCCTGAAGGAAGTAATGACCATGACTGATTTCTTTGTAATTTCTACCAGTTTGGTAATTCTGTCTAGAATGTTATTTTTTGCAATTGATCAGATATCTCTCAAGAAACTCTCACCTAATCCAGCCTGTGCATTCAATTCCATTGAAAAGCATCTGAACTATAGGAAGATATTCCACAAAACACTGCTATACTAGATATAACACATTTTTAAACCAAAAGGGAAGTAAATTTTGGCCCTTAACCTACATATTTGGTCTAAATAATGTTTTATAGAAAAAATTTCTAGTATGGGTATGTTTTTCCCCACTTATTCTCTGTGATTTCTGACAGTTTCCTTTGAGCACCTGGTATTTATTTCTAGCCATAAAAAATTTTTGAAGGGAAAAATATCTGACTGAAATTTTGTTCAATACCATGAACACTGAAATTGGTCACTACTTTAGGAGAATGGCACTTAGCATTTTCATGGAAGATGATCTTACCCCAAGTGACTGTCTTGACCAAGGATACTGGCTTAATTAATTTTTTGTAATACAATATTGATAGTTCAATAATAATAATGATGTTTGCTTAAGTGTACTGTTTGTATGCAGAATTTATGTACAGAAATTCAAAAAGTTAGAGAAAAACCTCTTGTAAAATATACTGTATTTTAAAGAAGTAGCCTATAATTGCATAGCTGGAGAACGGACAATGTGCTTTTGGCTAAATGAAACGAGATGGAATCGTTGCTGATCAGAGAAATAATTACTCCCTAAAGTGTTTTTCCCTAAAGGAAAATAGAGTCTTGTCTATTCCTCTGTAAAGACTTGACCATTCCTTTGCTACTGAAGGCTAAATGTCTTAAAAACTAAGTTGCAAATAATTAGTCTTACAGTGACTGAGATCTTGATGTGATTGAATCCGAAATCTGTAGATGTCTGAGACCAGCCACATTACTCTTGCTATTTAGAGTTCTCTCTTGGTTTTCTATGGGTCATTAGCAGAAGTTTACCCCACAAATGAAGTTTATTGAGAGTTCAGTAAGGAATGGAGGGCTATATTCCTCTCTGGTATGACTCAAAACTCTTGTCATTTTGCATCCTGTTACACCGGCCAGCACTTTTAAAATGTGCAGTGTCATCAGAAGCTGGTGAATGTGTAATTCAGGAGATAAAACCAAGATTCTCTTTAGACAGAAAATACCAGATTTTATCTTGATATGGGCTGCTGCCTATGGTTTCATGATCTACATTTTGCACTTGAAGAACCACCTGTGTCAAAGCGCTTTCCCTCTTGCAGAGCACCATCAGAACACCAGAAAAAAATCAAGCCCTTAAAGCCTAATGCCTACAGAAGGAAAAACTTCTTAATGATCTGCTAGATCAGTGACTGAAGATATCACATAATGGCTCTTTTACTGTATGGTTTCAGAGAAGGCACAAGAGATCATATACCATAGTAAATCAAATCTGGAAATATTTAAATACTGTTTAGTTCATAGATCAGTGATCTGGTAAACTGTAATGGAACTTTTTCAACCATGATAAGCTAATGGAAAAAATGAAAGTTAAGTTGTGTTCATCTATGACAAAGCAAGAAACACAGTGAAGCTGCAATGGTCCACTGTGTCAAAGTCTCTGTGAAGCATTTTTAATTAACTATTCATCTGCTCATTAGTCAGGATTAATGCAGAAGGATCTATTAAGATCTACTGTCTCAAAGAGTATGTCATGCCAAGAGTCTGTAAAGCCTCAAGATATATTACCCAGTCACAGTACCACATTATAGACTGACAGAAAAATTGCGTACTTAAAAAATAAAGCTGGCTCTGAGTAATGCTTGTGCAAGCAAATACCTTAAATCTTTTTTAAACTGCTATTTTTCTCAGTTCTGTAATTAATCAGAGGAGCATAATATAAGATTTCTTTTTCAATTCTCTTAACACAATCATGTTTATCAGTCTCTGTAGCATCATTTAAGAAATCCCAGTTATGTCATAATGAAAAATAACTTTATCATATTTTGTCCTCATAACACTGAGAAGTTCTAAAGTCAAATTACTCAGGGAGCTGAGGTTTTTGACACAAATACTGGGAGCTTGTGCTGTTCAGCCTTAAGAAGAGAAGGGGAGACCTCACTGTTGGCCTTAGACACCTTGTAGTGAAGATGGAGCCAGGATTTTCTTACAGATGTGCCATGGCACAAGAGGAAATAGACACAGATTTCAGAACAAGTCCTTTTTAAGGGGGCAATAACCAGGAGGCATTTGAGCTAATTTATGCACTCTTTTTGAAGAAAGAAAAAAAATAGGAACAGGATATGAAAGGAGAAAAATTTATCTCATTTCAGTATGTCACCTGTCCAGATTTACCAGCCATTACTGATATAGCTGCAAACTTTGAATATGCAACCCAATATCCTGCTGAATCATGCAGAATACCTATTGCAATAAAGATATGTCTTTACATATTTACAAATGTTCTGGCTATATTTGGAAATGATATCTAGGTAAATAGCATTTAAAGCGTGTGATGAATTACAGACTTGATAAGCTATTTTGCTCCTTTGAACATTATAAAACATGTTCTACATTTCTCACACTTTTGAATGGCCTTACTTGCCATATTGGGAAGTAGAAAGTGCTTCTGTTTTCCTTTTTTCCCAGAAGGACACACACGAGCTTTCTCTTTCAGATCTGACTTTATAATCCTTCTTAAATTGAATATTTTCTCACATTTAAATAAAGCTCCCTAAATCTGATATCTGATACTAGTTCAAAGTGAGAAAATCAGCTAAGAATAACTGAAAATAATTACTGAAAAGGCAAGAAAAAAAAATCAATATCATGACAAATCAGATTGAAATTTCTTCTGAAAAGCTCAACTGACCAAACCTTGCAATCAATATTTAGATTTTTTTCTTCTTCACACTGCAGAGATTTTTATAACACATACCACAGTTATGATACCCTTGATCTTGGCCTCACCCGCAGACCTCTGAGTACATATTCCTTCACGTTTCTGTAGACTGAAATCAGCAGGTTTTCTAGGAGCGCAGCTAATGAACCCTGGTGCAAGAATCATGCCTAAAGCTTGCTATTTCTGTTGTCCAGTGAGGAGCATGACAAATAGGACACCTTCACACCTCTTCATTGTCCAGAGATGGTGCAAACCCAAATCTGGCAAGGTGTTCTCTCTGAAATGAGCCATGTTTTTCTTTCTGTTGAGATCAGTAGTCACTGGGGTGGGTAGAACACAGCTGTACTCAGTGTTTCAGAGGAAGCACACGTGCATTTTCATATTTTTTTTCATTTAAGTGTAGATGGGCAAGACTTTACAGGTCATAGATCTTATAATTTGCTAAACCATTAGTATTTGATAATTCATATTAGCTACATTATAGTGTAACTCTTTTACAGATCATATGAACTCTGCTTTTAACATTTTAGCCAAATATGTCAAGTTTCAACAACATAATCTGAGTGTAAGCCCATCCTCATACTTTAACTCTTGTTTTCTGAGACGTGCTGCCCAATCCTTGGTACGTTTGCTCTGTGCCCTCTGCTCTCAGCACTGGTGAGGCTGCGCCTCAGCTCCTGTATCAGCTTTGGGCCCCTCATTCCAGAGAGACACTGAGGTGCTGGAGCGTGCCCAGAGACGAGCAATGAAGCTGGTGAAGGATCTAAAGACTAAGTCCTATGAGAAGAAACTGAAGGACCTGGGGCTGTTTAGCCTGGAGAAAAGGAGGCTTGGAGGGGGACCTTATCACTCTCCACAGCTGCCTGAAAGGAGGCTGTGACAAGGTGGGGGTTGGCCTCTTCTCTGATGCTATTGGTGACAGGAAGAGAGGACATAGCCTCGTGCTACACTGGGGGATGTTCTAGTTGGATGTCAGAAGAAATTTCTTCATGGGAAGGGTTGTTAAATGTTGGAATGGATTGTCCAGGGAGGTGGTGAAATCATCCCTGGAGGTGTTTGAGAAACAAATGGACTTGACACTTAGAACCATGGTCCAGTTGGCAAGGTGGAGATCAGTCAAAGGTTAGATTTGATGATCTCAGAGGCCTTTTTCAACCAAAATGATTCTGTGACTCTGTGATTTCACAGAGCTGCCCTTCTCCACCTTTAAACAGAGATGCTGGTAGTGCATTATTCCCATTTGGTATCCACCTTGTTTTGCTTTAAATCATACCCAGGAAGACAAGAACTGCCTTTCGACACATTTGTTTGGCACTTAGTTTGATGGTGTGTCTGGGCCTTTCTCAAAAGTTAATAAGATATAACTTCAGGAGCCTGGGTCACAGTTAAGACCAAATGACAGAGTGGAGACTACACAGACTCAGACACCAAAACACTTCAATGGCAGGTAAAGGTGATCAATCACTTACCATAGATTCATAGACTCACAGAATAGTTTGGTGGGAAGGGCCCTTAAAGATCATCTTGTTCCATCCCTCTGCCATGGACAGGAACACCTCCCAGTAGGCAAGGTTGCTCTAAGCTCCCTTCAACCTGGTCTTGAACCCTTGCAGGGATGGAGAGCTGTACGTTACAGCTTCTCTGGGCAACCTGTGCCAGCACCTCATCACCCTCACTCGGGTGACCTCACAGAGAGCCACAGAATAGCCCAGGTCGGAAAGGAGCTCGAAAAACCATCCTTCTATGGGGAAGGCAGCCGAAATGATTTTGCCTAGCAGCCTGTCCAATTACATCTTGCAGCCTTCAAGAACTCTCGGGAGGCTGTTTCAGTGAATGACTGTTCTTACCCATAAAAATTCCTTCCTTAGGACAAGATGAAACCTCTGCTGGTGCAATTTGTACCCATTGCCTCTTGTCTTCTCCACTTGGTTCTTTGGGAAAAGAGAGCCTCTGTTCTCCTTTTTGCTGCCTTGAACTGCATGAACACTGTGATGCTCTCTCTCTTCTACAGTGAGAAAGCACCTGACTCTGTCAGTGTTTTCTCTTGGGGCAGGTTCTCCAGCCCTTTGGCCATCTTCCTCTGGGGCCAAAGCCATGGAGGACAGTGTAGAGGCTGGGGCCACACGGTGGGTGCTCCCAGGGTCACGCTGGGCACCCCAGGCTCTCTGCATGCTGGCAGACATTGGAGCAGGTAGGAAGCAGCCTGTTCTTGGTGGGCTTCTTTCAAGTTGCTGCCACACCTGAGAGCTGACTGCTGCTGCTGCTTTTGCTCACCACATACACCCCTCTTGAGGGTGCTGCCATCACTTTCACAGGGTTTGGTGCATTTTTTGCACTTAAGGTACACTTCTGTGCTTGCAACTAAGCCGTGGCCTTGCCCTGTGGGACTAACAGAAACTTATATGCCAACGCTGAGGTCAACAGGCCAAATTCATGACAGCTGCTAGGTCCTGCTCCAAGATTCCCTCCACAATCTCACAGTCTCCTTCATGTTCAGCCTGTTCCAGAGTTCCTAACACATTGTCTACCAGAACCAGAACCTGGACACCGCAGAGAGAAATGCCAAGGCAAAAGCTTGAGGAAACAGCCAAAGGCTAGCCAGGGAGCATTGTGGTCAGAGGCAAAGCTGACACCCTAACATCAGAGCCAATGACAGAAAAAGAAAAAAGATTCTTTTCTCTAATGAAAGGGTGTAAAGTACTTCCCCAACTCTGAGCTCAGTGAAGAGGAGGAGATAGTCCAAAAGGCAGGCAGAATGCTTCACATAAAACGCTCTCACTACTAAGGAAGTGAGAGGCGAGAGAAATTTTTTTGAAAGGAGAGGAAAAGCAAGACGTTTATTCTCTTCATCAAAGGGAAGGAAGAAGCAAATGAATCAGAAATCAAAGATTGAATATCATTGGTCTTGCTGACAAAGCAATCAGCAATCCCCTCATAGCAAGTATAGGGGTTTGTTGAACAAAGCAAAGGAATTTGAAAGTCTTGAACAAAATAGCGTCTTTCCATTTATAAAATTAGACATAATTTTAGAACAGCATTTTGATTTAGGAGCTGTGAAGAATTTCTGCATTAAAAATATATAAATCCAAATTTTGTGATGTGCAATTAATAATGACTTTGTCCAAACCCTCTCCAGCCTCCTTTGTAATTTTCTTAAGAAAGCATTAAATGAGGGCATTTTCACTTTAGTTGAAAATCAATGACACTTCAATGAAGCATGCATTTCCAAAATATTATGCAATGGAGAGGCATACATTTCTGCAGCTCAGTCAAGAGGCCAGAACTTCCTAAGTAATAATGCTGATTTAACACTTGAAACTAGAAAATCATAATCAACAGCTTCAAAATGTATAGGTGCCATTATTAGTCCCCTGGAAGTCTCACACTAAACCCCCGGGGTTCCACATTTCAAAATGAAAAAAGCAATTCTCAATCAATACAAAACAAAGCAGAGTGATATTTAAGGTTTCTTTTTCTGGGATATTTTGTGAAAAAATTACTTCTTTTTCAACAGATTTTTCTTTTTGAATGAATGGGAGGAAAGAGAGCAAGAAGGCAATGAAGAGAAGCAAGAATCCAGAGGTTTATGTCTGACCATGCCTCTGGGTGACCATAGAACCACAGCTTGGCACTTCCACCTAGCACAAACATCCTGCTCCAGTCTCTGTTTAGTCTGTACCAGACTGTAACCTCTCTGTATTTTAAGCATCTCTGTACCCTTAGGGATAGCTGAAATACGTTTCAGCTCAGGTCTTCAAAATAATGACTTGGAGTACACCTGTAGTGAGCAAAAATATCCAAAAGGGAAAGAGAAGGTAATATAAATATCAGAGTTAGCAACTGATGAATACATTCCATCAGAGGCAAGAGAGAAATGGGAACTTCAAAAACAGAAGGCAGAAGTTTGTGTGCCATGACACCACAAAATGAATACTCAAAGCAGTTGCCATCAGTCCTTTTCTGATCCAGCTCTTCCTTGCTGACCACTAGCCCTGTCGCATGGAAACATATGGAGTAACACAATTCCTTTGCTTCCATGAACTGGCAGCTTACCTAGAGGCTAAAGTCAAATTTTTGTTAAGCATCTCATATTCTCTTAGGTAACATTAATATAACAAAAGCAAAACTCTGTATGTGTTTGTGTGTGTGTGGGTTTGTGTTTAATATAAGAAACTCACATGAAAAGGCCAAAAAGGGATTCCTAATGAGAAAGGATGTGCCTGCTTTTGCAGAAATTAACTGCTCCAGTGAATTGCAAAGATAAAGCAGAAAAAATTATCCAATAATTTGTCCCATGTAATTAGAGATGGGCTGATCTGCTAAATTCTTATCCAGATCCAAATGACGGGGGCATCTGGAACTGGGATTATAGTTTTGGCTCATAGACTCTACTCAGGCTAGTGTGAAGAGCAGGTAAAAGCTAAGGGACCCAGCCCCTGCCACAGCATGCAGACCACTTCATGGATTTTAAAGATGAGTTACTTAAATCCTATGGAAAAAGATTAGGAGCCAATTACTGTAAGTTGGTGCATCCTAAGTGAGATATTTTCCCTTTGGTCATAACACTGAAAACTATCCTATGACACTAGTAATTAATTTATTGCCTCCTGAAGTTGGAGAGTTGAGACACTCAGATTTTCAAAACTAATTTTTAACACAGATACCTGGAAAGCCCTCATTTTTTTCAAAAAAATCGAACATTTCAGTCCCAAGCTTTGCATTTTAAACCCTTGCTTTACCTCTCAAAAATGGGTGGTGATGTTCAGAGAAACCAAGAGCAGAAGCAATGCAACCATGGGCAGTACTTGAAGGTTTTTGTGAATTCTCCTTACACGTGTAGCAATCAAAGAACAGGACTGTGGGAAATAACTGAAGACTGCAGTATGGCATGTGAGTGTGTGGAAATGCATGATGACAACTCAACAATGTATTCAGGTCTAGACATCAGTCTGTGTCTGACTTTGAGGGCCACACAGTGACCCTGCAGAGCAGAAGGCGTGTGGGAGCACACCACACCTCATTCCCTAGCTCAGTGCTCCATTTCAGAGGAAAGCTGGAGCCTGCACCCAAATCTCTTACCACTGAGCTGTGATGATGTAGCCAAAGTAAACTGCAGTGCAGGCACAGCTGTTTATGGCTCAGCCTGAATCTCTGCCTAACAGACCATAAACATTTGCCAGTGGGTTCTGCCCAGTCCCAGCCCAACAAGAGCTGAGCACAGCAGTGCAGGTAACCCTCTCCTGATGGTTCTCATAATCCCTAAAGCAATAACTGGAAGGCAAGTGGACGCAGAAGATACTTCATCAGATAACCTGTTAGGCAAGCAAAATACAGCAGCAGTGGAGGTGACAGCTGAGCTGAGTGTGCATGAAGGAGCCCAGGAAACAGAAACCCTCACCAGTGCTCGGGTCTCAGGGGAACGGAAAGATTCAGCTGAGAGGTTCTTGCTCTAGCAGTAAACAGAAGCAATGCTGAGAAAGATGATTTACAAGGTGGAGATCTATCAACAGGTGAGAAATACCAGTCCAGCAGTGCCAGCAAATTGATACTGACTTTCCAGGAAAACTGCTGCCACCATCAAAGCATCTGGCCTGAGCCAGTCCCACACAAACAACAGAAGGTATAATTGCATTGCTGATTCTGGTTACCACAAGTTCAAAAAGAGTGAATAAAGCACACTATAAACATGAACATATTCCTACTAATTAAGAAAAAAACTAAAACAAAACCCAAAACAATTATCAAGCAAATGAAGAAAGCTAAAATCAGCCCAAACCCTATAAAATCTGCAGAAAAAAGCGGCTAAAAACATGACTAAAGCAGACCTCAAAGCACAGCAGCCATCTGTGCCAGCTAGGATCTAGTAATAATGCAACTCCTAATAGCAACATGAATAATAAAAGTAAAACTCTCATGAGTTGCTACTGTGTTTTGCAGCAACAATAATAGATTTTTCTCTGTGGTCTCTAGTCTTTATGTACGAATCATTATAACTGTGCTTAACATTTGCAAGGAGGATCCTCATTTTTAGATGTAACTCAAGGGCATATTTGCATTCAGTGGGTTAAATCCAGCTCTGGGAGCAAAATGCTGTGCTCCAAGGATTTCCAGGAAGAATTCCCCGACTCCTGCAGTCGTGGAGCCCAAATTCCCACTGTTGTACCTTCTCTGTCACGGTTTTAGATCACAGCTCTTTCTAAGAATATACTAAGCTTAGAGATGGTGTGGGTGTACACAGCTTCTTTACCCCACCAAAGGAAGAACATCTCTCTTTCCCTTTCTTTGTATTTCCATGTGCTCCAGAGATCCTCTTTCTTTTCTTTGGTGAACTGAAAAGTTCAAGAAACAAGCAATTACAGTGGAAGCAGCAGGACAGCTATTGCTTGTCAGGGGAGTTTCAGTGGCTTCTGGCCTTATTGATGGTAGTTGGAGCAAGAGGAGCAAAATGGAAAGGCTATCTCAGCTGGAGTCTCCTGAGAAGTTTGAGTTTTCAGAAGGATGATAAAAATTGGGTGAGAATTCAGAAAAAGATCTACAGAAAATGCTTCAGAGTGTGAAAAATACTGCTCACTTAGAGAGAATTGCAGCACTCATTTTTTCGTCTTAGCAGAGAAGAAGCCAAAGGACAAGTTGATTAGCAATGCCTGGGGAAGATATGTGATACAGGAAGACCTCTTAAATGCAGAGATAAAGGTACAGAAAAAAAATCAAGTCTCAGGAGGTAGAAGCATGCAGTAGTCAAGACATCTCTGCGGTGTGTCTGCATTTTGAGCCTCACAGAAGTTTGTGAAAGCGGAAAGAAGAGACCCCATAGAAGGGCTTTGGTAATGTAAAGGCTGACCAAGTCCAGTAGAGCCTAAGAAGCATTTTAAAATGCTGCCATCATGATAATTATGCAATCATGGCTTTGTAAAACATGCATGACATTTATTACAGGTCTGAATGAAGGAAGTGCTGCAAGACATTGACTACTTAATCAGAAAGGTCTTTTCTACTATTTTTCTTTTCATCCTGTGAAAGTGATCTGTCACAGCACTGGTTTTCCCACGTCTCTCTGTCAGTGAGGAGGGAAGGGATGACAGAAAACGCCCATTTTCCAGGAAAGTAGAAATAGAAATATTCAGCAAGAGCATATCGTAGAAGAAGGAAAACAAAATTTATAATGAAGATCACAACTATTCAAGAGAAAAAGGACTTGAATTTTGGTTGGCTTAAATTTTTTAAAACATTGTACTCTCTGTGTTTCTGCAGACAAAAACTCACCTAACTCACCTAAATCTCACATTTGACATCTATAATATATTTTAACTTGCGTGTCTTTTGAGAATGCAGATGTCTGGGCCTGCTGGGTGCAGAAGAGAGCAGCTCTTCTGCATGCAATTCCTACCTAGACCCACCCTGTGGAAGAAGCACTGTTAATGAGGCAACAACTTCCAAACAGAGATTGTCCAAAAATTAATTCCTTGTGCCCCTATTATGTCTGTTCCCAGCTGGAGAGTCTTTCAGCAGACATACTGTGCTTTCACGATTCTCTGCTAGGTGAATTTTCTGCCACCATGTTAAGCATTGTGCAATGTCCCCTGTGTAACATTGACTGAAATGTAGAAACGATCAAGTCATCTGAAAGGATATGGGGAGGTTTTAATTTCCTGAAATAGACCTGCTGTTCAGGCAGTATTGCCTTCTCTATAATAGGAAGTTCAGGAATATCAATTTCTAAATTTGTCTATTCAAATTAGCCCATTACCATTAATGCCAACTCCATTGAAAAACCGTGAGTCAGGCCCCCCCAAAACCATGAGAATTTAATGGTGTAGAAACACTGTCCCTTTTTCTTTGTCATCTGATTTTTTAAGCTATTTGAAGACAAGTTTTCAAGTTCTTCTTCACAAAGGCAAGATTAGAAATGTACTTTTTTTCCCCTCTCTGTGAGAAGAAAGGTTTTCTTGTTATTGTATGAGTTCAGGAGCTGAGCCAATGTAAAACTGCAGGAGCTGACAACACCACCTGATGTTTTTTTCAGGTGTTTCTGTCACTAAGAGATGCTGCATACCATCATGACCAACTTAATTGGCTCGACCTGTCCAAGTACCTGTGCACAGACGCTTAAGTGCACAGTCATCAGCTCACATAAAAATAGAGCTGGAAAAAGCTTTCTTTGGTCCACCCCTTTGGTTATGGGTGAGATCTGTTAAATCTGTGCCATTCTTGCTTAGCCTGTTCTTAAGGGTCCCTGACAGTGGAAGCTCAGTCATCTCCTCACTGCCTTATATTTAGAAAATAATTCCTAAATTGTAACTCGAGTCTTCAGTGTTGTAATTTATGATCATCTCTTCTTAGCCTGTGAGATATCATGGAGAATTTATTGTTCCGTTCCACTGTGCAACAGCCTTGTCAGGTCTCCAGACAGTTTTTCTTAAGTTTAGTAACTCAGGCTTTCAATCTTTTCTGTTAGATCGTGTTTCCTAGGGCTCTGCGCATTCTGATTGCTCTGCTCTGGATATCTCTCCAAAACTCTCTTCTTGCTGAAGCACATCACCCAAATCTGGATGTGTTATTTTAACCAAACCTAACTAGGATGAGGTATGCAGGAAGAACCATTCCATATCCTTTACTGTTAAACTTCTCTTTACGTGTCCTAATGTGATATTAACCTTTGTCTTACCAGCTTGGTATTGCTACCTGTGTTCACATTATAACCTTCCATGCCCTCAGTTCCTGAACTGATCAGGTGCTCTGATTCTTGTCTAATGCAGCTGCTCATTCCAACTTGTCATTAATGCCTCCCACTTACCAAACAGCACCATATATTTTTGAGACTATTTCTTCAACTCATGAAAACCATATTGATTTCTAATTCTGTCCCTAAATGTGTGTGTGATCCCTCCCAGCTTTTCATCAGCTGCAGATTCAATAAACATATTTTTTTATTCCACTGTATTGTTAGTGACAATGGACAAAATCCAGAAGAGACTGTTGCAGAATGTCATTGGAAAAATGCTTTCTGGATAAGGTCTCTAACCCAAGTTTTCACTCATGACATCATAGAACTTATGACGTCATTTAGACCATATCTCCTTAGCAAAGCAGCAACAAAAGCCTTTCTAAATCAAAACTTGCCACTCCTATTTTTTTCCATATGTACTACAAAAAGCACTTTTGGGATTATGTTTTAAGAATGTAAGTCACTACCATATCTATTTTCAAACGTCAATAAATGTTTTTGGCCATCTTTAATTACCTTCAGACAATTCCCATGTATTTCCACAGAAAATGCCTTTGTTGCATCCCAAATACATGTGCCTGGCTATTACTGCTACCAGTCTCTAGTACCTAGTTCTAAGATAACCCCAGGAAATAACATGAGCTATTTCATCCTTTTGTGTATTTCTGGCTCCTGCCCACTTCAACATTTCAAATCCATTTAAAGGAGGTAAGCAAATCTAACTCTGGAACATAATATAACATAACTGATTGGAGCAGTCACAGATGAGCAACATATTCAGAACAGCAAACTAACATTTGAACATGACTCTCCAACAACGTTGTCAAAAAATTTAAAGCAGTTATTATATTTAAGAGGCTCTTGTTCCTTTGGAGAATATCCTTGTTTAAGTATTCTTCCTGAAAATTTTGTTGAGCTTTGCTTGCCTAATACTGCATAGAATCTCACATTTCTTGAGGGGTTATAGGTGCACAGAACTGACCCAGGATTTCACCTCTATTCCCTGGTGTTGACTTTGTGCAGGACTTGGGAACGTCATGAGGCTCCATGCAAGTATAGAGTCCTGGTTACCATTTCAGTATAGGTTCAGGGGTTCTTTTTATACCCCCTCGATCAATTTGCTTGTAGATCTGCTATGGGGAATGATCTGTAGTCCATCACTTGGGTCGACTGTTCATTTTGTGGGAACCACATTGAGGCAGTCCAACAGAATATCATATTAAAGACATTCTGTAGTGAGGGCTTGTAATTTGTACACAAGTCTGGAGAAGAGCACTGAATTAAGAAAACTTAATTTTGACAGTCCTGATATATAGTCTATTTTGGTTAACCAAAAGGAACACATACATTTTCTACATTAGAGAAATTTCCATTATTTTTCTCTCAGCCATGAAAATCGATTTTGATGTGATTACTCTCAGAGGCTGCTTGATGTGCTTCTGACAGTACAAAATGGATAGAAACCGTGGGTGGTGTTGAATTGAGGATACTGTGGTTAGCTGAACTCTGTCACAAACTGAAAATGCTAGTATTAAAACACATGTCATTAAGAAATTGAGCAGGAGAATGAGCCTCAGGAAAAATCATGATTATGATATTTTGGTGTTGGAGATTGCAAAAGATTCAAAAAGCTTTCATTGTATTCTGTTTACTGTAATCAGTGACATTTGTTCAACTGAAAGGAGATCACCAAAACTCATCAGATGAAAGCAGCCCTTAACATTAAGCAACAGGGCTGTGCCTAAATGTGGGTGGATACATGTAAAAAGGGGAGCCATGGTATTTGGAACTGTACAAAACAATGAAGATTTCATTCTGTTCACATTGATTACATTGGGCTCACGGGTAATTACTAGGGACACTACCTCCATTTCTGAAATCACAATTTTACCCCATATTTCCATATTTCAGATAAAGCCTCCTTTTTTAGCAAAATGCATACTGTTAGCCCACTACTTAGAAGGGTCCTCTTTTCCCTTGAAAACTTTCATTGATCCAAAAAAAGCCCCCAACAAAAAAAAAATCAGAACAAATACAAGGAAAAGAAATGAGTAATAGGTAAGCTATCATAAAGCCTGAGGTTTTAAACTATTTAGTCATCCAGATGTGTGGATCCTGTTCTGAAAATGTTTAGACCTGGCAGGACTGGAACTTGCTAGCTATTGAGGCACAGTGGTTGCAAGCAGTTCGACCATGTTTTCCTCTAGCAGGTTTAGTAGATACTTTGCTTACGGATCAGTAACAACAGAAAAAATAAACATATTATATTTCCAATGAGGTTACACAACCAGATTTTTTTCACAGCTGCATAAGAAACGTCTACTATCCGAAAGATGTTTCAGCAGTTTCTAAGTCATGTCTTGAGAGCAGAGGACTTAGAAAAGGGCAATAATGAAAGTTCTGTTACTTTTTGCTGTTTCAGAAATATCATGATGACTGTTTGTCTTCTGTTATTATCTCCATTCAGTGTGACAGCAGGTAACTATGGAACTATTAGAACGTGTTTTTAAGTCTTTATCTCAAATTTTACAAGTGTCAAAAATAATCTGTTTCAGTGTGGATTTTAAATGTAAGAATAAACTGTGTTTGAATTCTTTCATTCCCAATAGCATTCTAACGGAGTTAAATAAAGATGCAATCAATAGGATTAGATACATAATAAATCAAGTCCTATGGAAATGCTATAATTTGTACACAGTTAAATAACAATTTTTATGCATCTTGGTTACTAGGTACCTTGAAGAATTGAAAAGAGAATTATGGTCTGGATTGAGCAAAACTCCAGGCATATGTCAAGCTTACGGTTCCTATTGACAGTAAAGTCTAGCACACTAATTAATGCTTTTGTGGCTGAAGACTCTAACCTCTCTGAACCTCAGTTTTCACCATGACAATAATAGTTCTTATGCCAGAATACTGTGTAAAATATACCACTTAATTCTGAAAAAAGCCCATTCAGATACAACAGTTCTGGATGGGATAAATGTACATCCAAATAGTTCTCTCTGCCAGTAGTAATTACTATTCATTTACATTTCCCTTTGTACTTAAATATTTGTGTTTTGTCTTCTGTCTTTTATCATCTGTCTGCTCCAGTTCATAGTAGCTATTTCCCAAATATTCATGAAATATGAATTTGAAACTTGGATCTCACTTATATGTAGCTTTCACTATTTTCAAAGGGAAGTGATCAGTACTACTCATGGCTCTGGGTAAAGGAAGCAGAATGTACTCTTTCTGCAGAGTAATAATCCCATATATCTTGTCAAAATAATTGGTGAAACTTAGTATGCTAATACTTTTAACGTAAAACAGTGACAAGTTAGGACCTGGTTTTCTTTCCCAAATGTGTTCCAGTCCTCATGCTGATTTAATAGTTTTTCTGAACAGTAGGAAATACACAATCTAAACCAATTAGATGATTTAAGAGAACCAATGTCCCATCCAAAGGTGCTTGAGGGCAAATGTACCTACAGTTTTGAAATAATTGGTAACATGAGATTGCAAATTTTGAAAACTTCACTGTGAGCTGAGGATCATCTAACTTCTTTCCAGCTGTGTAAACATTCAAGCTTGGTTTCAGATTGTCATCTGCATGACATCAATGTTAACAAGAAGACATTCATAAACATCATCAGAGAGTGACAAAATCCACTTATTCCAGTCCTCTCTTCTACAATGGATGAACTATTTGTTGGAGGTGTTTGTTGGAGGTGTTTGCTGCTCTTCACTGACTGCAGGGGAAACACAGACAGCTAGTTAAGGCTAGATGATTAAATGGCAAGATTAAACCGTCCTTTCAAGAACTAAAATTACAAGGTGAATGACATTTCTGCACTCTTAAAAACAAGCCTAACTTTGAATGCCTTGGTTTTCTGAAAACGGAATTTCATTACTTTTGAAATTGTTATTCTCTTTATGCTTTTGCAGTGTGAATGATGGAAAAGTATTAGACAGTGGTTGTATCTTAATAAAAAGTGCTTAACAAGCAAGAAGTATTTATATAGTATGCTATTTATCTAAATTAAACTCAGTTAAAGTCCTTCTGGGATTCTTACATGGTATATTCCATCCTTAATGTATTCACATTTCTTCCTTTACTGTTAGACTGAAGTATGCGTATGTATCAAGAAAAAATTACTTCCACGGGGTTTCGTTTTAAAACTAGACATTCAAATCCTATTATTAGGTCAAATTTTGAAATCCCTAGTAAGTATTTTCTAAGTCATCATCCCATCAAGATTTCTGCAGTCCCCTTTTTACTTTTAATGGTTTGATCTGTGGTTACTATAAGTTTCATATCTAATTTCCCTGGTATGCAAATGTATCTCTTAGTATAAAGTTTTATTTGCAATGCAATTTTGGTTGCTTAGGGGTATTTTATTTTTATTTTGTTTTGCTTGCTCTCTATGGTTCTGTAGATATAAATATACTGCTTTACTGTGCAATTTTCCCCTCTGGCTTTGTGATAACTATAATCTAGTGACTTCTTTTTTTTTTTTTTTCCCCCCCTGGAAAATGTCCTTGATCTGTAAAGATGGGCTCAAGTAATTTGTGAATTGTAGGTAATTCTTCATCCTGGGAATTGAACAAGGAGATATTGAATTGTAATATCTTTACGTACCTTCTGCTGACATGTGCCCTGTACCCATGTCAGGTTGCACACATTGCCACACATGGGAAGGTATGTGTGGGTTTAATGCAGTTATGGTTCTTTACAATGATCCCCTTTTGGTTATCTTCTACTTTAGTATGGGCCACAATATTGAATAAGCAAAAACAGAACTCTATTTCCTGATTTCTTATTCCCAGCTACAGCCTCCAGTTCACTGGAGCTTTGCCCAGGTTATTATTTGGTGAAGGGAGCTGTAAGGGAGGTGGAGTTTGAGGCCCTGTCTCAGACCTTTCCAGTTTTTACATGTGCTCTCCCTACTTGTCTCACAGCATTGGCTTTTGTTCTTTCATATTATAATGAAGTTGACATAGTAAATCTGTAATTAATGTGAGCCTTTCTCTCTCCCCTCCACCATTTCTCTAGTAACCCTAATCGCTGAGAAGTGGAAAGAGGTTTTGTGTGAAAAATGAGGAGTTCAGATCAATCTCTGCTATGTTTACATTTCTGGCAGTATATTCAAGATCAGTTTATCAGAGATGTACTCTCCTGACTGATTTTTTCCAAAGGTGCCAGACAAGTCTATCCTTTCTTGCACTTCCAAATGCTGTGTTTTGTCGTATGCCACCTTCCTGCTCACTGTCTGGGCTCCTGGCATGGCTGCAATGCAAATGCATAATGAGGAAATCTGAGCTACTGACCTGAACAGGCAAAGTCCCTAACAGTCCTACCTTACCCCACATCACCCTTTTTACTTTTCATGCATCTTTTCCTTCCTATCATTCACTTAATATTTTCACCTTAATGTTTCCTTTGTCTCCTTTACCTCTCTGATTGCTTCTGTCATGTTTTATTCATTTGCTTTCTTGGTGTTTCTTTCAATCTTCTTTTAAAATACACATCTCCTTCCTGTCTTTTACCACGTAGTTGCTAATTCCCATAAACAGTGATCTGGTATCCCTGACACAGCAGGATTTCATGTGGTGAAAACCCAGCATAGCAGCCACTACCTTTCTCTTTGCTTCACTTAGTGAGCCCATGACATTTCCTTCAATGTCACAGTATGAGGGAGAATGATTTACTATTTTGATTTAGATTAGCCCTTTGGTTGGACAGATACAGGTAAGGAAAGACTGAAGTTTATACTGAGATTATAAGAGCCTGGCACTTAGGTGCTCAGCGTCCATCCAGTTTCCCTACAGTCTCACTGGAGAGCACACAAGACCCAAACAGAAAAAGAATTCAGAAAACTCTTGCTGCAAAATAGAAAACCTAGTCTGTGCGTTTGCCACCATAGGGAGAAGGTACTTGGGATATGTTTCATTCAATGTTTTAAAGCGTTGCATACCTTTATGCATCTATCTGTGAATCCTCTTTCTTACTGGATATTCATTCATTTTATTAGAACTATTATTTCGAGCAGAATTCCAGAGTCCTGACTTGAAGTCAATGAGAGGTTAATTTGACTAGAGACCAAATGAAAATTGAGAAGGTGTTTATCTTTTGGCACACTGATAGTACCTTGCCTAGAATTCTGACCTTGCAGTGTCCAAGATATGCAGCCCTGAAATAGCATCCAGGAGGAGATTTGGTCAGGTCACAACTGAAAGCAGATGGCATATATAACAGAAATCATTGAAAACTAAAAGCCCTGCTGAGAGCGATATATGACATTCTGAAGGAAATCTGTCTGACACCTTGTATTATCATTTAAAAAATTAAGATCTCTTTTATGAATTGGGAAAAAAACACTCTCCAGATCCTGCTGGTCTCTGCTGTGCCTTTGGATTGCAGAGCAAAGCGAGAGCTGTGCTGCCAGCTCCTGTATATAACACACCTCCTTGTATGCCTACCTCATTCCATTATTGCTGCATGAAGGGGAAGATCAGTTCCTGTCCAGTTCCTAAGCTGGAAAATGGCTGCTTGGAAAAAAAGGTTCACCGAGAAAAGAGAGATGGTGTCCAAGAGGTGAGTTAGGCCAACTGCTGAGCCTGATATGCAGTCTAGCCAACAGGACACTGTCTGCCTTTTTCACTCCACAGGTAGAAGATTTTATTTTTTTCCCAGTGGTGTAAACAGAAAATATCACTCATCTTCAACAAGTCCTAGTAACTACATAGAAGAATGAGAAACCCAGCCTTATCTTCAACAATCCTAAGCAGAGTGACTTGCTTCATTTTTTGCCTGTTCATATATTAAGGAAAAATGGTGCTCTAATCCTGATTTGATAACTATGCCTCCAACCTATTTAAATGAACTTATTTAAGTGATGTACAGTATGTGATGGTACTTCTAAGACAAGTAATATTTATGAATGCAGTTCTGTAAGCAGAAAAGATTCAAAGAGACTTTGTAAAATGTTAGCTACTCAAACATAAATATTAAGCTATGATAACTGCATGAAGCTAATCAACCCAAGCATTCTGTCAAAGCTCACATGATGGGCTCGCTCATCCTTGACAGCCTAATTGACACTATTAATCTCATGAGAAGAGTAACTTTCACAGTAATGTACAGTACATACAAATGCAAAGAATTTATGTACACTAGCTAGCTTTCACTGAGATGTTTTAGTAATAACATTTGGCCAGTGTAACAATGTTTTTCATAATTTTATATTTTATGGGCAGCCAGAAGGGATGCCACTGTCCTGCTATCCAGCAAAGCAGTAGTACTGTGGAAAAGATGAGATTGGAAACTAATTAAAACTGGTATTATGATGTATTTGTCCAAGGGGGCAGAGTCGAAGTTGCAGCATTAACTGGGACATTTCCTAACTTTGGAGCACCTGACTTTTAAAACTTAGTAATGCTCTTTTCCCATTGGTTTAGTGAACATCCAAATTTGGAGGGATTCATTCATCAGTTGTAAAGCAAATATGCAGCAGATGTCTCCATTCCATTTTGAAGTTCACTTTAAAATACTAAAAATACTCAAAGATTAAAGCCACTCTAAAATCTTTAAGAGCTAACCCTGCCACACCCATGTTGTGGTGTATTTGTCCTTGCAGAATGGTGACAGAGCACCAGACCTATAAAAGAGCAGAACAGAGTAGAGTACAGCTATGACTTTTCCTGAAGATATCTGCTCCATGGTAAGAACAGTTATGTTTTTATATAATTGGTCATGTAATTGTAAGAATATATGATTCTAGGGTATTGTGCATTAGTTTGTAGGGAAATGAAATTCTTTCTTTTTCAATCAGAATCTTTATACTTCAAACATGATCACAACTAATTAGAATTTTGGAAAATTTTGCAGAGGAAGAATATCTTGCTTATGTTGATAAGGAGAGTTCACAGCATATTTTTCTGTTCATGTGGAATCCCAAAGTACACTGTATATTATAATATTTATTAATATTATGCATTATGTATAGAATATCTAAACCTTAGGTCTTTTTCTATAGTATTGAAGTATAGCATCTCCTTGAAAAATATCAATTCCTTGACAGGAACTGTTATGGTATGTTTTTGTACAAGAAAGCACAATTATGGCCACAGAAAATTCAGAATTTTCTCTAGTACAAGCATAAACGATGATGTCAACAATGTCATTTAACCCTAGTTTCATTACCTTTATACAACATATTCTCCCCATCTAACCAAGACATCTGAAAGAAAAGAAAGCAAAATAAAACCAAAATGTACAGAAAGCTGGGATCTATCTGTGTTACATGGGGTATTTTTTTCTCTTATGTTGCTTGACAAAGAGATAGATCAAAATGTTTTGTTTAAGAAACTACTGAAGAAAGATAAAATATTGGCTTGGGTGCAGAGAATCCCAGCAATCACTGAAAAACCCCAGCTGGTGCCTAGCTGTGTGGCAGCAGTGCCTGGCGTCACAGACCTGTGAGCAGCAGCGATTGAAAGCTCGCCTCTAGCCTCAGTCCCACCTGCAGCAAGCGTTCATCTGATGCCACAGAGAGGTGGGTCAGAGAGTCACTGAAAATCAGAAAAATAAGCTACTGCTAAAAATCAGAAAATAAGATTAAATCAGAAAGTAAGTTACTGCTAGTTCAGCTCTCTGAACCATCTCGGTAAAGGATGAGACAGGCACCAGGGCTGGTGCAAAGGACCAGGAAATTGAGCTGGGAATGAGGGGTGACTGAAGAAGCAGCAACTTACTTTGGCTAATATTGCTGTGGCATTGCAATTTGGCTTGCTAAGAAAAAAAAAGAGATCAGCTTCTTCTGTTCAGCAGCAAAGAGTTTTCTGGGACTCTAGGAGAAGCACCAAATCAGAGTTCTTTTTGACCATTGGCAAGGGCACAATGCCAAGTTTGGGTATGACTGGGGGGGTGGGAGGAGAGGTTACCTATCGCTCTAATACATTTTTCTAGCTGCAGTACAAGTGCTGGCAAAGAAATTATGTTCAGTTTAGGGGAGGATCACTAGGACTTCGTGTGTGCAGAAACCCTGCCTGTGGGGCTGTCAGTAGCATGGGGAATCAGCCCAGGCCTGGCTCTCGGGGCTCTGGCTTCTCCAGAAAGCTGACATGGATATTTCCTTGCCTCTCTCCCTGGCCAGGAAAAGAAGTTGCCACATAGCCCTGTTAGTTGCAAAGGACCTAGTGAAAGATGACAGAAGGACTCACAGAGTACTTGGTCTTCCTAAACAATACATTAACACCATGGATAGAACTGCAAGCAAATATGGCTGGCAACAAGACCTTTCTTCTAGAGTGTCTGTTGGAGGGCTGTTATATTTCACTCACTGTTACATTTAAAACATTTCCATTTCTATTTTGAGTTCCTCTCTCCTCTTCCTCTTTTTCCCATTTCTCCTGCCATCTTTTAAAAATATAGATTAAACATACTATCTTTAATGGTGATTTAGAACAGTCAAATAGACTGTACAAAGTTAGGAAAATATAGCCTTGGTCACAATAATTTAACTATTAGCCACAGAAATATCTGTTTTCAGCAAAAAACTTTAACTTACAAAAAATAAATGTAGATTTTTTTAATTGGAAACAGAAATATATCACTATTGGATTGTTTCAATGTTAGCTATCACCATTATTTTCATTTAACAGCACATATTCATTGTTAAGTATTGTTTCCTGTAATTCTGAGGAGCTTGTAAATTTAGTTTTATAGAAATTATATATTATATAGAAGTTAGAGAGAGTAGAAAGATATATGTGTGTTAATTTCAAGTGGGTCCTTTTTTTCCTTTTTGCATGCTTACACAAGGTGGATAGCAATGGGTTGGGGTTTTTTCATTACCAAACAGCAGCATTTGCGTTCATTTGGTTGCAAAGCTGTTTACTTTTCAAATTACTTTATTAATTGAAAAACTAGTAAATATTGGTAATGTCTCCTCCTACTGTAATTGCCACCACATTTTTATCCACAATCCTCTTACATTTGTTGCATATCAAGCTTGTTCCACTACTTCAGAAGACAGGGAACAAGATAGGATAGAGAGGGAATAAGATGATAATCCAGTATTAGTTAGCCTCAACTAATCCTTGGATCTCAAATTCCGACAGAAATATTAATGACCTGAGACCTTGACAATTTTGTCAGATAGGACTGCCTTACTCCCATGGGGACAATCAGATCAAGAGAAGTTGCACCATGACTCTGATTTAAACAGGCTTCATCTGACAAATCTAATCTGGATCCTATCAGTGTGACAGAACTAAAATAATACACAAGGCACTTGTTTCCTAACCATGTTCTTTAATTCATTAATCTGTAGGTTGCGTTTGCTACCAACTCTGAATTTGGAACTCTTTCTTTTTTTTTTGTTTTTTTGAAAATAATAGATTGTCCTGATTCATAAGGCGCATTTTTTATTTAGTAGAATAAATGCATCTGAAATGCTGAATACAGACCCCATTCTGCAAGCCCTCGATTCTTACCAGGAGCTCTGCTTGGAGGGCTTGCAGGATCAGTTCAGAGAATATATGAGGAAGATAAGAAGGAAAAAAAGAGGAGAGAAAGAGAGAGAGATTGAAAGGGATTTTGTGGAGACAGAGATATATTAAACCAGACTGTGCTTTCTATTTTCAGTAGTCTACGGAAAGTTCATCTCTGACTTCAGAAAAAGGATTCAAAAGAAAACATGCAGCCAGGATTAGTGTTTGCTAGCATGCTTCGCTGTTAAATTTGGTTAATGCTCAGAGAAAACTTCCTGGAATAAAAGAACATGCCTTGTTCCTCTCTCCCTCCCTCTCCCTTGTCTTTTTCACAAATATACACCTGCATGTTCACATAACCCAACAGATTTCACAGTGGCTAGGTGAGAAACAATGTTAACCACAAAACATTTTGGTCTGCCTAATGACTCTTTTTTTCTTAAACATTACTAAGCTGACTAGTAACCTGTTAAAAGTCAAAACTTCTTTGTAAGAGCAAAAAAAGAAACAAAACAAACAGTCTTTATAAATAAATTAAAATTCTAACTAAAAAGCTAATTATAGGGGTATTTGTTTTGTTTGAGGTAAGGCACATCTATTATCATAAAGATAATTAACTCAGTCTGACAGATCTAATAAAAGGACAAGTTTAGCATTGGCTTAGCCAGAAGCCCAAGGCAAGCAATTTTTATAATTACTAGTTATTGTAACTGGGCTCAGAGAAAATGGTCTGTGATATTTAAACAGTAATGTTAATTTGCATTTAGACCCATTTTTTTCCTCTTTCCCAGGCAAGATCTATTTAGCTGGAATGAGTAAAATAAACTCAAATAACTTTAAAAAAGAATGGCTCTCTCCTTACAGAAAAAACTTGGTCTTTTTATGCTTGGATAATTAATATCCTCACAAGGTAAGTGTTCTGATAATCACAAAACAATTAAATGGCTTAATACAGTTTTAACACAACGAAAATGTTGAGTTTTCAGACCAAAATGATGCCTGCTGACTGCATTTATTTGGGGCAACTGTATCTTAATGTGCAGATCTGCTACAAGTGCCTCTGCTGCCCATGCCCTCAATGTGCCCCTGCTGTTGAGCTGCTGAAGAAAGGGCTGGAGAGGGGGGAGGAAAGCCCTCGGCTGCTGTGAGGAAGTGGTTCCCATTCATAACAAGAAAGGGAACAAAATAATGTTCAGGAATATATGCATAAGAAGTAAATTGCTCCTGCTGGCGTGGTGTAGTAGCCCTCTAACTAATGCTTACCTTGACATTTCGCAACACATTCTCTGCAAGAAAAACAAATCAACACTTTAAAAGGAGAAAGTTATTTTTTAACTGCTTCTGTAATGAAGGTTTTAGAAATAAGTAATAACTAGAGTGAGAAAATCATTGGTGATATACTACAAAAAAAGCACTTAAAGTACTTGCCATTCAAGTATGAATTTCATTATGTACTACAGGCAAGTGATGTCAACGTCAGTGCATTTTGCCAGTGTAGGACCGTATCTGGGGAGAACATTAAAGTCATATAAGCCTAAGCTCCCCAATTTTCAAAGTGCCGTGGGCCTGATATATAGATGCTGTAAACTGCCCTAAATCCTTTGAAGCCAGAGTCCTACAGCACCACATGAGTTTCACATGAAAAAGAGAGCAAAGGGAACATGAAGTCTTTGTTCCCAAGAGGGTGGAAAAGACAAATCTGAGACACTCATGAATCAAAGGGACCAGACGGATGCATGTTGGAGCACAGAAACAAGCAGCCCTTGCTTGCTGCCTCGCTTGCTTCCCTTCCCCAGTCCCAGCCTGACAGCAAAAGGTACAGCTCAGATGCACACCCAGGCTGCAGAACTGGGGTGCAGCTCCCCACCCATTAGTTCACATCTTTTCTCATGGCAGGATATTTTGGCCTGATCTTGGATCCGAAGAATTTGTCTTATTATTAGTCTATTCCATATTACATCAAGGATTTTCTTTTGTCATCAGCCCTGTTAACTTTATTTGTTAGTCGTCCTGTCTGGTGGGGTGGGTGGTTCACTGCTCCTGCTGCCTGCTGTCCGTGTAATGCTGAGGGTGGAGGTGCTGCTCGCTTGCCCTTTTCCTGCCTGCTTTTCTGAGACCGGAGACACTACCCTCGTTTTTTGTGCTTCACTCTTCAAGGGTTTGATGTGTTTTTAAACAGCTTGGCCAAGGTATTTTTTTTTAATGGGAGGCTTAATTTAGGATCATAGATGCCCATTTGAACTCTGAAATTAGCATACACTCTATCTTATGTTTGGCTATTGGCCGTATATTAATAATTCAGTTTTTGTCTTCAGTAAAATGCATTTTTCCACTAGATACAAAAAATGAGATTCTTATCTATTTTGACTGAAGATTTTGATGATTTTTTTTTTAAAAAAAATTTCAGCTTTCTTGTGCTTTGAGGATTTATTAATTTATTTATTCAGAAGGTCCCCTACCCACTGAAATCCCAATGTGACTTTGCATATCTGAGTAGTTCTACTAATATCACCAAGATTACTCACCATCTGAGAAGCTATATGTGTACTTTGCTGAAGGAGAGTTCAAGGGTCTGATCTGTGAAGATCAAGCACTCTCTGGGAGTCTGACTAAACATCACCTGCAAGGCTTTGGTCCTTTTCAGAGTCCTGACCCAGGAAGACCAAGCAAATATTCATCTCCAGCTAATGTGGAAGAGGGAAGGTTCAAGGCTGAGGATTGAGTCTGCTGACTGTAACCTAAAAGGTAATCTCTAAATTCCTAAATGCTTACAGATATCAAACTTATTTCATCAGTTCCAGAAAAACATTATCCCCTCTGCTAGACAGAAACAGGCAGACTAAACTTCGCTTTTTTATCTGTTTATGAACCTTGAAGCCAGAACACAAGCAGAACCTTTTTGGGGATTTTGAAATTAAGACTGGGAAAAAAATCCTTTTTCTGAATTGTTGTATGCATAAAAAGCCCAACAGCATGATACTTTGTGGTCTCCATCTACCCTGAGATCTGGAGATTTTTAAGCTGGTTGCCCTAGAGCTCTAGGATTTCTGCCACTATTTCTGAATTCTCTCAACAGTTATATTCAGTTTTCTTGGTGAAGGAAATAGTTGGTGGCAATTCTATAGCTTCCACTTACTCCTATAATTTAAAAAAAAAAATGTTGAGGGCAATTCTCATCGTATTTTAAGAATTTAAAGTGGGTCAGATTTTGGCCTACACGGATTGATGGAGTCCTTTAAATAGGCTCTAGCTATAGCTAGAGTTGCTACAGTTATTAATCACTGTAGCAGACAAAAAATACATTGTTTCCTTGCTGAGAATAGCATGTTTTCCTTTGCTTATGAATTGATCCCTGAAATGTTCCTCATGGGAATATGTTTGTTCTTTCTTTCTTTGCTTCTTTCTTTCCTTCTAAGGCAAAATGGCTTTAAACTACAGATGTGCTAATCTGTAGGAGACTCCAGAACTCATTGATCCATGGGCAACATAGGTATTAATCTACCTGGGCTGGGAGAGTTAAAGAATGAACGATTAATTAAATAGCCTTGAGGTTATTTTTCCAAACAACATTGTAAGTAGTGATGGGCAAACCTCAAAATGTTTTTATACCAGCTTCAGTTAAGATCAGCTTCCTAAATTTCATAGACTGATCTGCTCACTGGAAGCATGCATAAGAGGGAAAAATACTTAGAGGCAATGTTTTAAGTTAGATCAATCAGGTCAGTAATAAAAAACGAAGGGATATTTAGAAAATGAATTTTAGTCCTGTGCCTGAGACTCAATACACATTCCACGTACATTTAAATGTATCTATAAGAGAAAGAATGTGTGTTTGGACAGTTTTCCAAATATTCTTCACTGGAAAATGCAAAATTTATTATAAAATTTTACTGTCTTCAAAATTACTACTTAGTGTTTTGCAAAATTGGTAACAATGTCAATACAACACTTTTTTTATTCTTCTCACAGCTTTTGCTTCTTGTTGCTTCCAGTAAATGAAAAGACTTTAGTAAACTGACACGCATGATGATACTGGCAAATCCCTCAGGATCATTTCTTTTGTGACACCAACAGAAGAGAAGTGTGGAGAGATGTCTGAGTATAGATTTTGTACATCAGCTTCCATGATACATAAATCGACCCATAAACTGTATATATTCATGTATCTCCCCCTCCCTGCTCTTTGTTCTTTGCTTATTGTATATTTTGCCAATGCAGTAAAACTGCTGAATGGCAAAAACTTATTCTACCAGGCTTGAAGCTGAGCAAGGGCATGGTAAAACCATCCTACAATGCAGAGCCCCATTTAATTTATGTTGACTCTACCTGAGGCTTGTCACTGTATTAACAGCACCTATGTCTATCTATTCCATTGCTTTTGATTATCTCAAAGGGCAGGAAGGAGCAAGAGAATGCACAAAAATTTGTCTTTTCCAGTATATCATGAAGACATAAACTCAGATTTAAAGCCGTTAGAGGCTGCTTATTATTGTACTATCAAATCATGGATCTCCTTCCTGTGAAGTGCTTCTGGATGTGATGGCACGAGAAATAATGTGACATTACTTGAGTAAATGGGTGGATAAAACAATCACAATGATTTCTGTCAGGGTGTTAGGGGTGGCCTGCATGCTCTTTGGTCATGCAGCTTCTGCTGCAGCTTGGCACTGCTCTAGCTCCAGCATTAATAGATCCCTCTCAGATCTAACAGGCAGATGGTCAGCAGTTGTGAACTACTTACTGAACCGCTCTTGAAGTTATGCCAGGGTATTTGTATACACATATTCCTTCTGCAGGCCAGGGCTATAAGGTCATAGGAAGAACAAGGTCAGAAGTGACTCGTCTCATGTTTTTGGGGGTGTGTGCTGGCCTGACTGGCTGCACACAGCTGCTGAGCAGCAAACAGGAGAGGTGGAGATCACAACACATAACAAGTCAGCTATTAATTGAATTTTTGAGTCTTCTTATGTTTGCAAATTGTCCATGAACAGGCCCTGATTTTCCGGAATGCACTTGCTATTTGGAGTTATTTGCTGACACAGGAAACAGAAACCACAGCAATGCTGGCTGGGGCTTACCCTTCTTTCTTAAAGGCTAAGCAGAATAACTATCAACTAGGCGCTTACCATGAGGCCCCGTGAAAGAAAAATGGAGGGTAAAGTCAAAATATAGCAAGCTGAAAGGCAGAGATAACCATCATAAAAGAGTTTGCAGCCTCTTGACCTCAGCAATACTACCAGCTACACGCCATAACTTGATCTTTGGCATTAAACACTGCTGAGTAGGCGTTTGCTGTGTTACATCTTTCTGGATGTTTTTTTGCAGCTGTCTTAACCCTAGGGCTGCTGCCATGCTCCTCCTACATCTCTTCCTCTTGACACATATTTCCTACTCTTAAGGTAAGTTTTGGTTACAAAATCTACTGGAAGGAACTTGGAGCTACTTCTCAGACATTTTATGTGTAATTTGAAGATAAAAATATGCCTGTAAGTGTATTTGCTCAACCATTTTGATCTACTGTTTTCATCCCCACTATAATTTTTGCCCGCCTCTGCTGCTTTTATCTGGAAACATGCATATGTACAGTTATGTCCTGAAGCATTTACAGTCTGAAGACAGAAGAGGATGGAAGACAATAAGGAATATAACTTCCTTTTTGGCATGCTTGTGGTTCACTTTAGAACTTCAAGCCTTTGCCTTAAACCTGTAACATCCTGGATGGCCTCAGACACCTTTTGGGGCCAGTTTGTTAAACACCTGCAATGATGCCCCTACTTCAGTGGAGCACAAAGGAGAGTGCTACTCACTCTCAGTCTCTGCCATTTAGAGACTTGACATTGCCATAGTTACAAATTTGAAAATAACTTTCAATTTTTATTTTTCACTTCTTTTCTTTTCATATCTGAGAACACAGATTAAATTTCCATCCTTCCTTTCATTTTTTTTTTAAATATAAAACTGGAAATTGTTTTGAGAAGCTCCATTTTCAGTGCATATTTCTGGCCTAGTATAAAACTAATGAATAGCTCACTTGTGAGAAGTGTAGGCAGAAGGAATGTGATTGCAGGCAAATTTCACTAGGAACTGAAACAAACGTTCACAGAGATTATTTTCCGGTGTTCAGTCACACTGGCTGGCCATTAATTGATGGGAATAACTGTCTCTAGTTAAATGCAGTATCTAAGTAACTGAGCTCTATGAGACACACTGCTGTGTTGCACTTAAAATATTGCTTCTGCATGTGAGCAGAAAGGCTCTGTGAAAAGCAGCTTCATAGGTGCAGTGCAGGATGCTCTAACAGGTGCAAGAAGTCTTTGAAATCTCCTGCCCCTCTTCCTCTCCCCATCTTCAGAAAAAATCCTGAAACAGAAGGGATAGTTCTGTGGGAGTTTCTTGTTTATTTGCCCTTTTATAAAGAATTTGGGGGTTAAAGGGGTGACAAGAATATTACAAGTCAATGTAGTTATGTTATTAGAGTGTCATACCAAGATATCAGCATAAAACAGGTGAATTTTGCCCTCAGAAAAGGTCTGTTCAGTTGGGCTGGTCCTTAGGTTGGGTTTGAACAGCAAAAGCACGATCCCACTTCCTTTTCAATCACAGTGAAGTTGCCTTGAAGTCAATTACTGCCTCCTGGTCACCTCCCACTGCTTGCCAGGAATGAGCAGAGAAGGCCAGGAAGACCAAAGCTGCTTATACCCCCTCTGGAAAGCCTTCAGGGCTTTTCCAGTTCTCAGTGTGGCATTTGTGATTCCATGACAGGTATGTTGCTATTTGGTGATCGATACTAATTAGGACAAAGTTTTTGTCCTTTCCTTTCCTTTTCCCTGGACAATAAATCTACCATGACGAAGAAACTTGAAAAAAGCCGCTGGAGCAATGGAGATGAGTCTCTGTGCTTAAGGGAGTGTGTGGCACTAACTAGAGGCAGTATAGTGCAGCTGTCTGCTTTTTTGTATGATTTGAAAGAGAGCTAGACTCATCCTCATGCCAGCTACTAACGTTCTCTGAAGGCAGAGCCAGTGGAGTGAGACATGCTGCTCCTGTGCCTCGAGTTATCTTATCAGCTTCTACTCTTGATCCCTGGGATGCAAGGGAATTTCTAGCATAAACCTTAAGCACTCCCACAAGCCACCAAGTCATCTTAAATGCAGAAATTATTAAGCTTCTTAATTTAGAGACTTTATTTCTTAAGCCTGAATCTCTCTCCAGAAAGTGGGTAAGAAAAGTCAAACATTTATTAGAATAGTGACTTATCTGACCGAGTTCAGCTTTGCTGTAAATAGCTTTTCTCCTTTCTCATGAATGTTTCCCCACCCTCTGCTCTCTCCATTTTTGGAAGAACTTACCTAGAATTTGAAATTTTAGGAAAAATAAAAGAATGGGTGCAAATGACGAAAGTCTGGGGTTCTGGTAAAATACTACCTTTCATGGACACGGGTGGGATGATCCCACAACTGACGTACCTTGTACAACTTCTGTGCCCTAATCTTGGCTCAGCGAATGGGACATTAGACTACTCTACATCACCTCAGCTTGCTGGGCAAAGCACAATCAATGAATTACTTGGAATAGCGTCAGGAAATATGGTATTCCTGATCTGAAACTGGTATGGATGGCATCAAAGTATTATTACTGTGAACATGAAAAAAAAAAAAAAAAAGTGAAATCTGTAAAATAAATGCCATCTCTATTACTTCCTGGGATACCTTCCTTGAGTTTTATGCTCACACACACAGTACTGCATGTTAAACTTCCAGCAGCAACTTGCAAGTGTTTTGCTGCTTAGGCCTAGTACAATATTTTCTTTTCCTTGGTCTTTCGCCTTATCTTTTACTGATTCCTTCTTTCTTATTTGTTGCACTTATTGTTCTTCATTTCATTCTTACCTGCTTCGATAGTCATCTGACCTAGTTTTATGACATGGATTAAGGTAAATCCTATAATGTAAGTATTTTTGCTTTTCTGTATTCTGGTCTGTCATCTGTGTTTTGCTGGGATTTTGGATAATGGGGCTGGCTTTGGTTGAGAGAGCTTCTGTGTCTCTGAGAGTTACCCCCTAAGTGACTGGGATCATGCTGTAAGCAACTTTGTTCTCCGAGTTCTTGGGTACCCATTATCTCATTGCTTCAAAAGCAGACTTAATTCTTCAACCTCTGAAGATAACTTTGTCTTTAATTATTCAGTCAGAAGCTCCCACTGAGGTGGATGGGGGAGGGAGAGGGAAGGTCCCTGTATATTTTAAATCAGAAATGCCTGTTTGGTAGAAAGTTTTCTGTTTTTGCTGTGTTCACTCGCTCTGGGTAAATCCCACTTAAATGGGAAAGAAGCAATCTCTTAACGTTATTGGGTTAAAAAGCCATCAGAGATTTATTCTGATGCAAATCCCTCTGCCAGTTTAGCAAGACTGGCAATGTCTAAGAACATTAATAAATAAAAGCAAACATGAACATCAAGGAAGAGAAGCATCCTTCCTTCTTTTCCACTCTGTGATGATTAATCAAAATTAGAGTTGAAGGAAAACAACAAAGGGTTGTGTTAGTGTTCCTGCCCTAGAAAACATGTTGGATAGTAGGGTGCCTTCGTCCAGCCTTTTATCTGTGTTTTTCTTTGTTTATGAAGCTCTCAGCTTACTTTTGTTTAACAGTTGGTAATCAAGTATTGTGTATGATGCCGACTGCTCAGTGCCATGGCTGATTTTCATGCCGTGTCTTGCCCTAAGACTTGCTTACTGATCCATACATTCCTTTGTGGGAATGCACCTGGATTTCATCTCTCATTTTCACACTTGCATAGTTTTGGTTTTTTTGCAGGGTAATGGCTGTTATAATTGCTATGTGACATACAGTCTGAGAGGTCTGTCCCAATGTGAAAGTTACATACATCACATTTTCAGGTATGAATTTCTATTTCTGTTATGCAAGGATGTAGCCGAGGGGTTTGACTATTGTTACTGCACGATTTAATGCATAGGGGTTCTTAATTTAAAACCACAACTTTATGGAAACAGCTAACCAAAACTATACATCAGGCCAACAGCTGTGGCCACACAGCTAAAGAGATTTTTATTTTCAAGCCTCCAATTAACAATCAAACAGACTGAGGAGAGAAGAGTGGTACAGTAAGAAATGAGAGTGTGTGGCTGCCTGAGGTGTGATACCCTTGCACATTGTGGCACTGGCTCCTGCCCTTGCCATGCACAAAGTGCCTCACAGTGGTGCTGGGGCTGTCTCCTGGTGCTGGTGAAAGGAGTTCAAACACACACACACTGTCCCAGGCAAGGCAGCTCTACCAGACAAGCTGTGCCATTGAAATACAGGACAGGTGGCAGGTACAAAAGCCTATGAATACATTACTTCTCTGCACACACCTGCGCATGGAAAAGAGAGGGAAACTTGAAAGTACCATTCTCTCAGACAAATCCACAAAGATAAAAAACTTATACTTTCTATCCAGGAATTAATTTTTTTAAAAAAACTCAAACAGATGAGATTAGGACAAAGAACACATCTCTAAAATAAACAGCTCTAGTGTAAGCAGCACAAATGGGCAGCATGTGTGTCTCTGAAGAATAATGTACAACTACCATACCAGCTCTCATGAGTTTTTTAATCTGAACCCTGGAGCTGAATTGCTGCGTGGCTGTGAGCAAACCACTGTGGGATAGATTTAACCTGCTCTCTGGCTGGCAGTGCTGGGGAGTTATCATCTGAGTGTGAGTGCAGGTAGCTGAGGACAGACAAGCAGGCATGTCCATCTTTTATCCCAAGGTGAGTGCACTCTTCTGCTTGCAGATCAGAGTCCCAAGGGCTTCTAGTCTTTATAGAACTAATAAAGGACTGGTGCATCAGCCTTATTGCTTGCATGCTTTTTATTTCTATGTGTATTTTTTGATGCTTTGAATTAAAATTAATCCCATGAATAATGTACATATAGTACTTTAAAACAGCTGCATTTCCTAGCCTGCACCATGAACAGCTACCAAAATTATTTTATTATTGGTTTGTGGTTATTTGGCTTTGTGGTTAAAGAAGAAAGCCTGGTTTTCCATTTGAAAGCCTTGTTCCCTCACAGAGACCTTGAGTTTTCAGTGTTTTCTTGTTACAATATTCCTACCTGAATGCTTACTCTTTCAAAAACAAGTTTACTTGAATTAATATGCATACCAGTCATATTATTACAGTAATCAGCTTTTCTAGTTTCAGAAAAAAATATTTTCATTTATGTTTAGAGAAATTTATCGATACTTGAACAGTTCTACTGATGCTAGGAGAGTCCCCAACCTAAAATACATGTCTAAATACTCATACAATTTTTGCTTAAGCAAATATTTTTTCACAGTCAGGCAACACTTACTAACGAACATTTACTCAGATCAATATATTTTAATTGAAACTAATGGCAGATAGCTTAAACCAACAGATTTTTCACTGAACTAAGTACATTAAATCAATACATTGCCAAAACCTGCGATATCTTGTATAAAAGGTATTTTTATTCTCAGCTAAATTAATTTTATTGAAATATATGCATATTTACAGTAATCAAAACGCTGACATTCAGACACTGCTTGTGAAATCAGTACATTCACAAAACTCTAGGCAAATTTACACAAAGACATATAAAACAAGGAGTTAAGTTGCTGAAAGTGAAGAAATGAAAGGCTGGATGTTGATTCCTTCCCTTTGCTACAAAGACTTTGCTGTTTGTCTGATCTTGGGTGAAGTATTTAGAGGACTAATTCAGGCCTGGGCTTTCCCAGCTGACACAAGCAGAGCAAGGCAGGCTCCTCTCTCAGTCATGCTCAGCCATGCTCCTGTGCAGTCCCCTGCTGGAGGTGACCCAGCGCATCGATTATTCTGGAGTGTACCGCTAACATGGCCATTTCAGCCACGTAGCTCAGGTTTGGTGAAATCTCTCATTAGTGGCTGATACTGCAAAATCTGTCAATGCAAGAGACAGTTGGACACCTCAATACCCATGGAGATCAGCACATCTCTTATCTATCCAGAGATAAAGTTCTTGTATATGAATAGCAGCACTTCTCCGAAATGCGTCTTCTTTGACTCTCAGCTTTTAGCCTGGGGACCATCTCTGACTTTCTGCTGAGACAACACATCACAACAGGGTCTCAGTCACAGTTATTATGACAGCAAGCTGATTGTAAATATAAAATTGGAAGAATTGGTGACTTAAGTGAGGAACTGATAGCATTTACCCATCTGCTGGATTCCTATTTTCAGCAGGAGATACACAAGGGCATAGACGCTACTGTGAGTAGGAGAGATGGCACAAAGACATCCCACAGGGTGGGATGGAGGCTGGCACACGGTCATCTGTTTTGGGATTCAGTTACAATTACAACGTAATTAGTCTACTAATTGCATGCCCAACTTTAGTTGATGAATTTGTATTTGTAATTACAGCTTATTGAAATGCACTGTGTTTTCAATGCTTGCTTCTGTTTTCACTGAGAGAGAAATTTTCCCCTTCCCCTCCCCTTGTGTTGATTGCACATGAAGAACTGTAACAGATGACCATAACCCATGCAGGCAAGTATGTCAGACCCTGCAAAAATAGCAGCCAAACTGTAACCCTCAGCTCTGCAATCACATCTCTGGGAGCTCCTCCCTCAGGTGCAGATTTATCGGCTCCAGAGAAGCCTGTGCAGTGTCAAGGGCCACCCTTGCTTACAGAATCATGCTGGGGGATGCAGAGCTCCTGCTACTCGAGTTACCACCTGTTGAAAATGGCCTTTCAAAAAGCAGCCTCCATCTTCTGCGAAGATATTTTCCAGTTCCAGATGGAGAAACTTCTGCAATTGCCCCAATAACTTTGTAAAACTCTTCCCTGATCTTTTTTTTGTGAAATGAGTGAGCGAAGCCACTAAAGCAATGTCATTTCTTAAGCAGAAGCATCATCTTTCTTACAATCTACAGGGAAAATACTTCTTCCTTTTTCTTCCATTTAGTTTCCCTCTATCCAGCTGAGAAGCATAAGCTAAGTACTAAGGAAAGGACTTATCCTTTAAGACGAATCTTGGATGATGCTTTAAACAATGTAAAGCTTTGTTTTTATTTGATAAACCTTCATAAAAAACCCACATTCTTTGAAGTTCTGAAGTGGTTGCCAGGAGTTTCTGTCCCATGAGAAGGTAAGGTGGCAGCCACATGACATATGTGCAGGATTTTATGAATTCTGCAAGAGGTTAGAGAGTCTGTCTCACTTTCAGAGAGATGCCACTGTATTTATAAGATGGTCTGTACCAAGGGAGAATCAAATTGAAACTTGCAGCCTGTACATTCTGTAATAGTTCGCTTTAATTAAAATTAGACATGTTCCTAAGCAGATCAAAACATACTCTTCAAACTTTGGGGAAAACAGATAATGGAGTAGTACCTTTTCTTTTTTTTCTTTTTCTTTGTTTTTGTCTAGCTTCCTTTAAAAATAAAAGAATTGATTGCACAAAAACTTGGTGCTGACAACTGGGGAGCTATAGACTCAAAGTTCCTTGAAAACTAAATAGATGGACCATACTATTTAATCTTCTATGTATCTATTCCCCATGATTTATGATTCCCACAGACCAAGATCTGAAAACTCAGGCCAAAATGCTGAAATGAAGAGCAGAGGAAGTAAACAACATTGACATTTCAGAGCAAAACCCTTTCAAGCTCAGTTATCCCTGTTGTTAAGGAAGCTACTGATGTAAGGGAAACTTTTGGAATGAAAGGACAAATAGAAAAGTACCTTTTAGGAGGAGCATGAAGCTGTTGATTCTTTTGAAAAATATGTTTGATATCTTATGTCTGCTCTTGCTTGGTTCAGGAGAGATCTGAAAAGTTATTTACTGGAGAAAGAAAAAAAAAACCCACAAAAAACCCACCCCAAAAGCCACACCCCAAAGCTAGACAAACAAATCTCAAACCAAAAGCAAATTTTCAAGATTTCATAAGACATCACAGTTGCCAATTTTCATCTGAATGTTGTTGGTTCCTTCTCTGCATATCTTTGGTCAGAAGTGTTTCAAATCCGAGAAAAAATGTCTTTTCATTCATATACTGTGAAATAGATGAAAGCAGATGAACAAAGAGGAAGGGCTCGTTTTGTGATCTAGCCTTGCCTGTTACACTGTTTAGGTTTCTACCCACTTTGGAGTCCTAATTATTTAGCCAGACCATAGACCATATCCTTTAAATAAGTGGCAATATCCATTTAACAAGTTCCTTCACAACTTAACAGTCAAGTGCCATTACCTATTTAACAAGTAAGTAAATTGAGATGTTGCACACAGCGCAATCCCCTTGTAAATTCAATTAATGCCTCACAACTGGCTCAGACTTGCTGTCCTTCAAATACTTGCACAGAGTTTAGAAAAGGTAGTGTATTTAGTGAGGAGAGGAAAGGGAGGGAGAGATGACTAGTCTCTTGCTTTGGCTAGTCTTTGTAAAAAGGTCATGATACTTGACAGTTTTATGCAATGCATTGTACAGGATACACTGTCAGCCAGAGCATCTCATTCATGCACATGCAGCTTGCACCGGTGTCAGTTGTAGTTAACTACAGTGGTATCATGTGGATGGATATCTGTACAAAGCCTTGAGATATAAATTCAGAGTTTGTTAACTATTGCTAATAGATTAGGAGTGCTTTGGTTGGTCTGATTTTGTGGGGTTTTGTAGTATCTCTTATTTTTAAGGCAGTCTGTAAGATATAAACCACACATGACATACTCTGTGTTGTTGGTTAGTCCTAAACAAGGGCTGAGAAAAGTCTTGCTAGCACAGAGAATCAGCACTTTTTAATTACCCTATTTTGTGGTGCAAGGTGGGCTGGTGAGGTGACCTACAGCAGGAAGTCAGCACTTTTGGAGTCAGTACCAGCATATTTTTGCATTTGTTTGCTTCAGCCTTCTATTCTCTTTCAAGTGGATCAAGTTCCTTTTCTTTGGATCTTTAGCTTTGTCCATTAGTACATCCCAAAGAGTATTTTTTCAAACAAAGCAAAACACCTTGAAGACAATTCTAAGTTTTTTGAGAGTTACAGCCCATACTTTCTTTACGTATAGTGATTATTTATTGAGCTAGCACTCCCCAAAGGCAGATCTGGATACCAGAAAAATGCATTAGATAATTGCTGGTTGGTTTGCTCTCCTGTTATTTTGTGGTAATTTATGCTGTCTTAATGGCATCACCTGAGATTCTTTGGGCGCAAAAAATATTTTAAACTGTGGTCTGTGATAAATTTTCAGGAAGTGCTTTTCAAATTCCTGAGTAAGAAGCTCTGTTGAAAATGTCCTTATGTCCAGGTTGCTCTGGATAACATACTAACAAATGGCTATACAAATCTTACAGCCATAATAAAGATTGGGGTAGCAGATTATGACCATTGTAAACCTAAATCCTACAATGAAAAGATGTTTCCATTTAATCTTTCTGACTTAATGTATTTTGAAAGTTAGAAAAGAGTTTGTCATGTGATGCTTAGAAATATTTTCTTAGGTTATGTTCTCAGTCAGAGGTTTGCTAAGAATCACTTCTCTCTCCAAATATCACTCCCTTTAGGAACTCTGAGAAGGACTCCTGCGTTTAGAACATGTTGATGAGAATAAAACCACATTGAAAAGCTCAAAGGTCCTATAATACTTAATTCACTTTGACTATAAGCAGATAAATATAAATTATGAAAATGTCAACAGATACAATTTCAGGAAATAAAACACTGTGTAATTTTCATGCGTCCATGACAGAACATGCTGTCAGCACCTGAGGGAATCAAGAAAGTTTCAGGGCATTTTGGGATCTGATGGCCAAGGAAGGCCAGCTCATCTTCTGAGATGGTTTTAGTAAGAACAATGCTGGAATAGCACCATAGATTATTTAGACACCAAACTGATGCTATCAATGATTTTTCATTATTCTATGCTCTACACGCCTCTTTTGGAACCAATGCTGACCACACAGCTTAGTATAACTGAGAGGCTGAGCTTTATTTCCATTTGATATTTTCCCTGCTGTTTCAATGATAATATTCACATACAATAGGAGAAGATAATAATACAAAATCTATATTACTCTGAAAACCATCTTTTGCTGTCTAAATCCATTGTACTCTTTGGGAGCTAGTTAGCTAATTATTAAAACAATATCTAAAAATAATCAACTTACAGAAAAATTGGCAGGCCAAATTCAGTTGCCATTCATCCCCAGACAGCACCACTGCATTGTAGTGTGTGAGGGAGGATTATAGAAAACAGTGTCAAATTATTACTTTTCAATAGCAGATAATTCATGTGTGGGTTGCAGGAAATAACCTAATGGCTTTGCAGACAGCCATTACACTCTTTACCCCCTCTTTGTCTTGTTCTTGCCAGATTCAAGCACAGCATGTGCTACAGGAGGACCTGGGTATCCTTGCAAGACCTCTTCCATCTCTCACTGCAGATAGGATCTGGCAAAGAAGGAGTACCACATTATTTTAACACAAAGACAACTGTCACATTATTTCTCCAGTGGCCAATCACCCTGCAGGGGACAACTTCATCTATATTGTAGCTGCTTAACATACTTCATTAACTCTGTCAATTACCAGCTACCTCAGCACCTTTTCTGTTGGCATCACACAATTTATTCTTTCCATGTCCCAAACAGTACCACAGCTCCTACTGCTTCATAATCCAAGTAAGGAGATATTAATCTTAGAAATGTGTATTAGAACAATTAAAATAGATTTTCAAGATGGTTTATCGCTCATTTTTGATGGTGTTCAGCACCTACTACTATTTTTGAATTTTAAATATAAGGGAGAATTCCCTCCAAAAAGCAGACATATGTCTTTTAGAGTGGACTATATTTTTCTTTGACAGAGAATTTCTATAGAAGTTCTCGCTGCCAAGTATAGCAGTAAACTTTTCTAATTTAACATACTCTTTCAAGATAAACTTTGTAAATTAGGTAAATAAACAGAGACTTGGCTTTAGTCACCTCATTGAGGCTTGCTAGGCTAGGAGCTAAGGAGCATATTTACCCTGGGCTCTCTCTGCAGGCATTGGACACAGACTTGCCCTTCTGAACAGAAATTCAGCCAACTGAGCCAAACTATACTCACTGACTTGTGTGAGACTCTGCCCCTCACCGCAGAGCCTTAGTTAAGTGGCTTTCACTAAATGCGTCACTTAGAATATCCTTGTGACAAGCAGGACTTTTAGTTTTATAGAGACAGCTCAAGAGGCTGGAGTTTCAGGTGGCTGCAATGGCCAGCAGAAGGGTGGGGTTGGATGAGGAGCCAAAATCTGGGGATGGGAGAAAGGTGACATTAAGACTGGGTCTCAAAACGCAGGAAGAGATATGGAACAGGAGGAAGGGGACTTGAGAGTTCCAGGGCAACAAAGCTGTGGGAGGCTCCATGGGCAGAAGGTGTAAAACTAGAAAGGGCATTTGGTTGAGCTAGCACTTATCAGTGTATGTAATTGTCTACTTGAATATTAAGCTCTGCTTATGCTGATCAGCTTCAGTGCATGAGCCCAGATCACCAGAGAGAGGAGCTTGGGGGGGCAGTGTTGGGTACAAAAGGTGCCACTCACAACTGTGCACAATTCCACAATTCCCCGCCACCGCTGCGGGGCAAGAACAGAATTACAGGGCTGCTTCCTGCTTCCCTCCCTTGCCCTCTTCTCTTTTGGTTTTTTTTCTTTTCCTCTACCTGGAATATGACAGGTTTCTTCAAAGGACACTTTTGAAACCAAGAAAACCTGTATTTTCACAGAAAAAAATCAAACAGTAAATGACCTAATGCCTGTTACAAAGACATCTGATTAAAGCAAATTCAACATAGAGTTTAGAACAGACTAGCATCAAACGTTCTGAAAGGGAACAGATGAACCAAGAAAATTGAAAGTCAATGGAAATCCTAAATACCTCCTGATTACACGGAGTTTTCCCAGTCATTTTTCAAAAGGAGCAAGGGACATCTGATCGCTCAGCTCCTGCTCTAATTAGGTTGAAAAGCAAATCCTTCAGAAAAGGGAGGCATGGCTTGAGGTTACCCATTGCATTTGAGGAGTCTGTTGTGAAGTTGAAGGTTTCTGCATGCTTCAGCTTTCCAAATTTATATTTCTTCCAACTGATTATTTTTGCTTCTTTTCCTTTTCTCTTCATGTTTTCGTTTTTTCTACCTGAATCAGTATGCTTCCTCCAGCTGTAGCTGCTGTATGCTTCTGCAAGTATTGATCAGGGCAGTCTCTCTGATCAGTTGGAGAGAAAATGACATTACCTGTCATCTTTCCCCATGCTGCAGAATTGTAAAATACGAGGTTTCAGTATGTCAATTAGCTTTAAAATACTGTAACTGCATATTAAGAAACACCAGATACTTATTGCCATATGCTGCATGCGCACCTTCACTACCCTTCAAGACACCTCTGGGGGCATTACAGCATTCCAGGTACAGTTGGAATGTGTGTATAGCCTAAATACGTAAGGAAGAAGAGTCTACATAGTGAGGATTGTGTCTGCAACAAATGAACATTTTTTTTAACACTTCCTTACTTAATACTGCTGCCTGGGCTATGATTCCTTTTAATATTGGTAGGAAAACCAGTCAAAGTGAATTATCTAATTGCAGTAAAAATAAAAACTTGTGATTCTCTGATGTGCCCATAACTTGAATTTTTGAATTAATGCCGGAAGGGTTTAGGGAGTTGCAATACACCAAATTACTTCCACTTCTGTAAAAGCTGTTTGTTCACAGCCAGGTGTAGTACTTTTTTTTTTTCCTTTTTCCTTTCTTTTTTTTTTTTTCTTTCCCTTAAATAAAAATGACTGTGCAAACACCAGCTGACTCCTTTTTAATCTGTCAGCACATTCTTTACATCTGTGCATAAACATTATTATCACAAACTCAGAGTGTTACTGCAAAAATTATCAGAGTCCTCAAAATGTACTCTCTGCAGTCTCCATTGGAATACCACTTTAATGCATCAATGTGAAAACAAGCAAGCTCTAGGAGGAAAAAAAGAAAGGCTTTTCATTTTCACAGAAGGTTAGCCAGGGTTTCCCTCACTATCATAGGTATGCACTGGGTAAATATTTTGTACTTAGTGCAGTATTGTTGTCTGACATATAGTTGGCCTCAGTAATGTTTCCTATTGTGTTCACTTAAAATATTAACCATTGATGAAAAGACATGACCTGAGGGAGAATGATACAGGACATGGGATGTTTTCAGAGATTTTTAAAGATTACCTTTTAGAACGGAACCTCTAGCTAGGTATTAGTGTGTCTGTACGTAGGAAAAAACCACAGTCATATTTTTCATGTTTATAGGGATGACCTTTTATGTTATAGTACAATGCTTTGAAGCACAGTTATTTTAATTGCTTTATATGCCTATTGAGACCATTCTGCATGTCACTTTGTTATATACAGCACCGAGACACATATGTTTGGTCAATGAATCTTTTGGTGCCTTGATATTTATGTTAAACTCTGAACAGGAGTTGTGGAAACATTGTGCTCTGGGTTTTGCTGGTGGTGTTTTTTTGTTGTTTAGGTGTTTTACTGTCACTCTAGCTATATACCTAATGAGGTGACATGAAGAATTAAAAATGACAGATTGTTTTGGCTGCAGTGGGGCTGTCTGAGCTATATTTTCCTGTAACACAGCTCAATAAATCCAGCTTGTGGAAAACCCTCTGCCTGTGATTCATTGCTGCAGCAAGGCTCTGGATGGAGGTTCAAGGAAGAGCAATGGTTGGGCTGGGCCACATGGATGGGGACTTTTCAACCCACGACAATGGCAAATCTGGGGATACATGGGGCTGGTCTGGCCATGAAGGGTTGCTCCCAAAATCAGCTAATTAGAAGGTGTGAGGGTTGGCTATGTCACGCTTATTTCTCTCCAAACACTTAGTAACGCTGAAGCTTTCAGTCCATAATGCTTCTGAAGTGTGGTGGCACCTTCTGCAGATGGCCCCTCCGAGCTGGGGGGCACTGGAAGCGCAGTGGTGTCAAACAGCCATTGTGGGGATTTGAGGCAACCTCTGTGTCCGTGGCAATAAATGTCTCAGCATCCAAGTGCCATTTCGCTGCTGTGTTCCTGGTGGAAGAATAAAATGTATCAGAAGAGATTCCTCAGGACAGTATGGTTAACTACAGGTGTTAGACTGATAGCTGGTGTAATTAAGAAAAAAGATCTGTCATTTCACACACTGTGCAGAATGAATTCCAGATATCCGCGAATAATCTTTCAAAGTGCCTTTATCTTCAGAGCCAGAAAGGGTGACCACAGAATACCCTGAACCCAATTATGTACTTTCTGATTATCATATTTTTATTTCTCAAGACACAGGGCTAATAAGAAAGATCAAAAAATGTTTGAACCAGAGTAATTTCAAATGTCAAGAACTAGTTATTCTTACAACAAGCTCCCAGGTCTTAGCAATGTAAGCTGTTCTCTGTTTGGTTTGATTCCTCTCGGGGAGTGGAAACGAGGGACTAGGAGATTTAAAATGACTTTGTACTGTGGAATCAACACATGCTTTCGAGACCTGCATTTGACACTGGTTTTGAGGTGGTTTGTTTCTTCTCCTGTACGCTATTTTATTTTATATTTTGTTTTATATTATTTTATTTTTGAGGTTGGGAGTGGTGGGGTGAGGTTGATTTGATTTTTTTCCCCTTTTTTCTTTTTCTTTTTCTTTTTTTTTTTTAATATCATTTTCCCAGAGAGAAAACTGCAGAGGAATTTCAGCCTATCACCATCAGGGAGTTTCTGTTCAGTTCTTTGGATCAGAGTAACTTAATCAGGTAAGAGTCTACAGGAAGGATGAATCCAAAATACAAAATCCACATCAGAAATTTACTTTAAGAGGAAAAGGAATGTTGCCAATAAAATGAGCAATAAAAGGGGGAGGGCAAAGAGGTGGATTCCTCTGCAGTAGGAAATAAAACAAATTTCTGCTTTCCAAATGATTATTTGAAAAAGGATTCAGAGGGTACCTGATTTTATTCTCCTTACAGTTCCTCACGTTCAAGGAGCAGCGCACATACAGATATTAAGGAAAATCATTTGATTCCCCACAGATGATGTTCTGCACATGTAATTTCCTACAGAGGAGAAAATAACTTGAGCCTCTAGGTCTCTGTTTTGGCTACAAGACATAAAGGTAGCTGTCATGGTCTGCTTTCTTGAGATGCTGAGCAGCCATAACTTCAGGTGAAGTCGGGGCAGCCACACACACAAATTCCATGTTTTCAGAGAGGGAGCTGGTTTGCTCCTTGTTCTCCACTGGCTCACCAAGAGAAGTGCCACACAGGTGCCCAGTGATCCACCCTTCCAGTTAGGGGTAAAGTGCTGCCCCTGTCAGACAGAGGAAGAGGGTAATTAAAAGTAATAACTCTATAATGAGAATGGCATCTTTGCTCCACTCAGGCCATGGGTGAAAAAGAGTAAGTGAGAAAAATTTAATTTGAAGCTTATCCCTAGGCTGGCAATTGAATTCACTAGTTATTCGGGTCTCAGACAAACTAGCCTATTCTGGAAATTAAAAACGAAGATGGAAAAATACTGGAAGTAATCATGCAAAGTAGAATTCTGAGGGTAGTTTCAAGAGAACAAAACAAAACTGTTTTCACTGAGATCAATCATGTTAGTTTCTGTCCTTTTTTTTTTTTTTTTCCTAATTATCAGTGCCAAGCAGGAATCACAGATTAGACACTATTGAAGCTATTTTTAAGTTTAGCTTATTGAAACCTGTTCTTTTCAATGAATCTGCTCAGAACAAGCTTAGCTTTTAGATTCTCTGCTATATTGCTCACGGTATCCTAAAAGGAAAGGAGCAGATGCGAATAATTCCTCTCGGGACCAAGATCATTGCAAGGAGCTCGGAGACTCACATGCACACATTAAATTAGTCAAGAATTTGAAGGTGGGGTGGAGGGGATCTATTTCTTGATTATGCAAAAAATTTGCTGCTCAGGGTTTTTTCCCAAAACTCTTTGGATTTGGGAGTCCTTTTTTCATTGTGAGGGGATGACAGGCTAAAGACTCCTTTTACTCTAATGTCATTTGAATCTGGGTATGGTTTTAGGAAATTACATGCCTGGGCGTTTAGATTAAAGTTTCATCCAGAAAATACTGTATCAGGGTGAGGAGGGATTTTGGACCGTGCTTCCTGGCAAGGTGGCAACCCAGGTAAAATTTCTCATGACAGCTGGCCATGGTCTGTCTGTCAGGCAGTTTGTGTGGGAGGGAGAAGCAGAAGGATGAGAAAAAGAGGAACATATTCTTTGAAGGTTATTTGTTTTAATTTCAATTTAACCTACTCTAGATTTAATAACAAGGCCTTCAGAAAGAAAAGGTTTTAGAAGGGAGAAGATAAAGGCAGAGAGAAAAATATGCTGAGACATATTGGGGAACAGTGGAAAATATGAAGATGACAACTAGATCTGATCCAAAATATAAAGCAAGCATAGCAAGTTGCAAAGTAATACAAAATAGGATACAAAAAAGGCAGATAGAAAGAAATCTGAATTACCAGACATGCTATATGCTGCTATGCCATTCTAAGCATGTAAATGCATTTAATCTCTTCACATCCATAAAATGCCCACATTTTGCAAAAACACACTTTTAAAAAGCTATGGGATGCTAAATGCTAACCTTCATTTGTGGTTGTGCCCTAAGAGAATAATTCTTTTTCTCTGTTAGTTGTTATGATAGACAAATAAAGCTGTGGAGTGAACCAGTGTGCATTAAAGACCCATTGACAGCATTACACACATTTCAGTCAGACCTGCCAGGAAAGGTTTTAGTCAATCCCTGTGGGCTGAATGGCCATTCCCAGCTGGAGTACACATTTTGTTCTTCCAGAGTGTATCTCCCTATTTAGCTTCCTATGAATCGAGCTGGTTTGAGTGATCCAGACCCACCCAAAGCTGTAAACCAGTGAGGCACAGTAAGTGGGAATGACAAGACTCACATGCCAATGTAGACTTTCTACAAGAAGTTAAATAAATATCTGTATCCTTTCCAGGGTACAGCTTGTATAGTTGTTAGTAAACCCTAAATTCTCTGGTTTTGTACAAAGCTACTTCATGTTACATCTTGATGCTTATTCAAGTGCTACAGTATGCTTGTGTAGCATAGGTTCCAAAAGGTTTGTGCATTATTAACGAGATAGTGGAAATGCTCTAGAATCAGCTTTCATCTAAATAAAGGTGATGATGTTTATCTGTACCCTTTGTATTCATTGCTGTCTTGAGTGCACACTGCTTCCTGCAGGTATCTGTGTTATTCATTTGCTGACTAATCTCTTTACCTGATCAGTATTGATCGTAACTCTCAATCTATAACCTTTAGACACAGTGATATTGTGGTTAAATGAAACTCAGATGCAAAATAATTAACAAGGTCTGACACTGGTATTTCCTTTCTGGCAAATAGTTTAAGCAAAACTTCTATTTGACAACTAGAAGCAGTGTTTTTAGAGAAAAGTGTAGATGGAAGATCTACAATCTTTAGTTCCTTAATATAGATTACTTAAGAAGAAATAGTAAGTTACCTCACAGAAATCAACAGCTTCTTCAATTGGATTGCTTCTGTCACTGCATGGACACAGTCTTGTTTGATGTCCTCCTATCATTTGTCTTGCATGGAGTCTTTTATCTAAATCCAAAGCAATGCAGTCATCACTGCTGCAATTCAATAATGGCTCTACAGGAACTGTCATCCCCAGTTTGCTATTCATCTTGTAAAGCCTTTGAGTTTTCAAAGTATCCACTAAAGTTGGTATTTCAATGCTGTGGACAGATCACTTAAGATTCTTTTGTATTTTCAAAACAGGTTTAAATTGAGGATGGGAAGATATTGAAATGCCCAACTTATTGTACCTAGGTGCCAAAGGAGATGATGGAAATGTCAAAAGGTAATTGGATTATCACACCCACCTCCCAGCTGAAAATGTGTGACTTTGTGAGCTTGAATGACACTTTGACTCAATACTGGCATTGCCTGTGGGGAATAAGCCCCTTGGAACAAAGGGGAAAACAGACAGAGATGGAAAAAAATTTGAATTAGCCACTAGCAGCCCCAGGAAGTGAAAAATTATTATGTGATAACAACATGAAGTATAAGGCAAGAGACAACTTATATAATTTCTACTCAAGTATAAGATGCCCTTTATTCCATTTGATGTAGACTTAGAAAGCAGGGGTCATTTTGGACTTGAAAGTTAGTGTCTGTCCTGAAGGAACTCACATTTATCATTATTCAGGAGCCTGGATGTAGGCAGCTGGATTTAGAGCAAGCTTCTGAGGTTTAGGTGGGAGTTTGGGGGGCTGTTTTTTGTCGGGATTTTCTTGCAGATGCCATTTTACCTGGCCCAGTCTGAACATGTATTTTAACTGTTAACCTTTTCCTTGCTTGTTTGTTTCCAGAAAAAGCAGAATCATCTTTGGGTAGTAATCTGAAATAATTTAATACAGAAAAAGAGATTAAGTGTATTTTTTGAGAGTGAGAGTTAGCTTGGGTAAGAAAGCAGTATTCTTACCTGAGCTCAGGTTTAGCCAGGACGCTAAATTTATATGTAGTCTTTTCTTACCAGAAGTACAATGTTTTGCTTTGTTTACTATACAGAGATTGGAGTTTTACCTGAAGAAAATAGTCTCTGTGGGAATAACTCACATTGAAAGTATTGAAGGAAAAAATCTTCCGCTGTCAGAACCAATGCTACTTCCATAAGCACCAAATCCATCTGTACTGAAAAGCAAAGAAAAATATTTCACTTAAGATTTCCTAAATCCAACCCAATGAATCTATGAATTTCCTTCACTTCAGGGCTCTTTGGCACAGCTACAGTATGTTGTCCCCTGCTGCCCTTCTGGGGACAAGGAACATAAATCGCTTACTGTGTGGTTTCCCTGAGCATGTGCTATGTTCAGTGGTCTGAGAGTTTGGGAAGACGGCCATACAGAAGAGTTTGCCTTGTCCTTCCCCTCTGGGACTGGAGAGGTGCAGATGGATGACTTGGAGGCAGTGTCTGAGCTACTGACCAGCTCTGCCCTTGACAGTCCTAGTGCTGCCATGGCAATCTGCAGCCTTGCGCCAGCGTCCTGCATTGATCTGCAGAGGTCCTGGGAGGCTCTGTAGATGCAGCTCGGAGTGGGGAGGATTTCTTAACACAATCGAAATACAGCCTTCCTCTGCCTCTGCATTTTGCTGTCTCCCTTCCCAGAGCTAAATCGCACCAATTTCCCTGCCCAGAGCTCATCGCAGCAGCAGAACCATGACTCACCTGGTAGTTTCTGAGACAGCCAGGCATTCCCCTCTAAATCTCTTCATCCCCTTCAGCCTATTTTTAAATGCTTGGCTGCTATTCTTAAGTGCTGGTATTGAACAAAATGTAAATATAGTGCAACCTCCGGTTTTAACCTTGGCCTCGATCCACTTTTATTCTAGTTAAATGTAATAAACAACAAAGGCAACATAAAGATGTATATTCTTTTTTAAAAAAATGTTTATAATTCTTTAAAATGCATGAGTCAGCTAAGCATTTAAAAGTAAAATATAGATATAAAATTATTCAGACGAGGTGATATAATATAGAATTTAAATTGAGCATATTTTAGCAGCACTGGGAAACCTTACCCCAGAGCTAATAATGTAATAGATCTATCTCACCAACATCTTGGAACTTGCAACAGAGTTTTATCCACAAAGGAGAGTTCTCTGGCCTACTTTATTAAATACCTTAGAGGACTTCGCCTGTAAGATTACATATGAACAATGCAATTTATTAAAACCGCTGTTCTTACTTTTCCTGTTGAAATTTTTGTCACTTTCTAAAAAAAAAGAAAAAAAAAAGAAAAAAAAAAATAAACAAATCCAACAGGCTAAATAAACATAAATCAGCAAACGTTTTGTCAAACAGCTATACAGGGAAAACATCCTACAGCTTATTTTTTGCCATCACTTGTAAACTCATAGTGTGTCTCTCTCTTTTGCTGTGTTGCATCAGGCAAATTGTGTCCCTGATCAGGAGTATTTTTTCAAATCTGAAGCAGAACTGAGAATATAACTGAAAAGTTACCCATTAAAGACAATCTTAATAAATGAAAACGAGTCAAATTGAAACATTCTTGCTATTTCTTATAAATGGAAAACATTCCATTTTGCTTAACAAATCTTAATGTGCCAAGTGCAATTACAAGTCTTTGCAAAAGCATGCAGACAAAGGCTGAAACTACATCATCTTAAAATTCACTTGGGATGGACAGGGATATTTTTGTGGCTCTTACTTAGAAATGGTTTACATTAACACACCGCTGTTGAAGGTATAAGTACTTATATCTATTCACTAAATAGGATTTTACGTTAAGTAAAAATGTGAGAACTCCATATAGTGATGCTAATTTATAGGTATATCTGAGGTTTCTGCTTAGATTCAGTTATACATTCTAGCATTTACCTTGGAGTTTTTATGTAATTCTGTTTGATCTGAGAATTTAAGTTCATTCCACTTAGTGGAAGATGCTAGATATTCAACAATAATAATTACTATTTTAAAATTAGGCCATTTATATAAGTAGTAGGCAGCAGAGCTGGCAATTAATACTAGGCAGCCATTTTTACGAAGTGGTATAAAGAATATCCCCAAATCACTTTATTTCCCTTCTCTGGCGCTGCCTACCTGCCAAGATCATAAAAAGCAAATTGACACACGTGAAAAATGTAGAAGTCTAATTCCGGAGAACGAAAGAAGGAAATTCATACAACTCATTAGGCAATGCCAAAATCCAAATGCAGACAACTAAGCTGTCACAACAAAAATATCTAATTAACCTGTAACTCATTCCCTGTATATGTACATATGTGCTAATGTGCTAAAGAACTTTACCATGAAAAAAAAAAAAGAAACATGAAACTTCCATGAGCCTATTGTCATAGGCAATCCAATTTAGAAAGAGAGAGGAAGGTATTTGACTTGACATTAGTTATATTCATTTACCAGTAGGCAATGGGGGAAACAATCGCAAAGTAAAACAATCTATGAACTCAAGACATGAAGATATGATTGAAGGTAAGGGCTTGTATTCATGTGCATGTGTGTGGGCAGTTTGCTCAGGAAAAGAGGGTTAATTATGAAGGAAGACACACAGTCAAAAAGTGAGCATGGCTTAGAAAGCCACATAAATGTCTGTACCAAAGAAAGCCACAAAAGAATCCTCAGAAATCATAAAAAAAGGCTGGAATTCCTTATGCGCATTAGAATCATACACTCAGAGAATTGTTTAGGTTGGGGATGAGCTCTAAGATCATCAAGTCCTGCCATTAACTCAGCACTGCCAAGTCCACCACCAACCTGTATCCCTGAGCTCCACCCCTGCGCATCTTTTAAATACCTCCAGGGACAGTGACTCCACAATGTCACTGGGCAGCCTGTTCCACTGCTTGGTAATCCTTTTAGTGATGAAAATTTTCCTAATATCCAGTTTAAACCTCCCCTGGGACAACTTGAGACCATCACACCTTGTCCTGTTGCTCGTTACCTGGGAGAAGAGACCCCCACCTCACTACATCTTTTCAGGCAGTTGTAGAGTGATAAGGTCCCCCATGAGCCTCCTTTTCTCCTGACTAAACAGCCTCAGCTCCCTCAGCTTCTCCTCAAAAGATTTCTGCTCCAGATCTTTCATCAGGTTCATTGTCCTTCTTTGGACACACTCTATTAGATAATCATTAGATGATAAATATAATTTCATAGAATGTAAGATTACGAAACTGTATAGACAAATAACATAAAATGAGAAACTATGGGGAAGGTAGGGAATTAAAGACAAACTATAAGGTCTTTTTAACCTGATTGGAAAATTCTTTCTGGTTTGGCCAGGGCTAGACAAACTAAAAGAAAAGGTCATTAGGGACAGACTGGCATGTACATAGGTTTGTTAGAGGCGATGAGCTAAAACCTTGAGGAGGGCTGTTGATGTTACATCTCCCTTGACCAAGGGCTGCTGGGATGTGCTCACAGGAGGAACCTGCCCTCTGGTGTGGAAGCAACAGCCAAGGAAATATCATGGGTAGCTGCTTCAGCCTGGGAGAGAATAAAGCTACAGTCTGGGGGCTTTGGAAGGAAAAATGTGAATTTTTTTTAATGAGGTACCTCAGAATGTTACATAACCTCAAAACAAAAGGAAGGTATTTCTAAAATAGAAAATAATTTGGACACCTTACATTAAGTTTGGAATAAATTTTTGTTTATGTTGTTTAACAGAGGAAAAGCTTTGGTGTTATTTGAAATACTTAGAAGTTTCAATGATTTTTCATCAAGAATTCTGCAGTTTTTTCCATAGTAGCTAGTGTGGGGCTATGTTTTGGATTTGTGCTGAAAACACTGTTAATAACAAAGGATGTTTTAGCAATTACTGAGCAGGGCTGTCACACAGCCAAGGCTTTTTCTGCTCCTCACTCCACCCCACCAGAGAGGAGGCTGGGGACACATGAGCAGTTGTGAGAGGACAAAGCTGGGACAGCTGACCCCAACTGGCCCAAGGGATATTCCATATGCCATCATGGTCAGCATATACAGCTGGGGGAAGAAGCAAGAAGGGTGGAACATTCGGAGTGGTGACATTTGTCTTCCCAAGCCACCATTATATGAGATGGAGCCCTGCTCTCCTGGAGATGGCTGAACACCTGCTTGTCAATAGGGAGTGATAACTGAATTCCCTGCTTTGCTCTGCTCAGTGTGTGGATTTTGCTTTACTTATTAAATTGTCTTTACCTCAGCCTGTGAGTTTTCTTGCGGGTGCTCTTCCAGTTCTCTCCCCCTTCCCACCGGGGGGATTGAGTGAGAGGCTGTGTGGGGGTTTGTTGCCAGCTGGGATTAAGCCACAACAACATTATGATGAAAAGTATTTCTAAAATTACGTGCTTTACATTTTCTCTTATTGAGAAGGCAGGTTTAGCATGGTGGGAAATGGCAAAGATCTAAAGCAGTCTGTATAAAATACCACCCCAAAGCAAATGGCAAAAAATCCTTCTACTCCGCAGCTAAACTACAGTGTTTTAATCTTTGGTAAAACTGAAATATAAAGCCAATATCCAAAACTACAGTTTTGGTTTGGGGGTTTTTTGGTGACCTGTTAATGCAATTGTACCTGAAAAGGTTTGAAATGGGTCCAGTGTTTTATCACAGGCTACTTTGCACCAGACTAATCCATCCCTGTTCAGGTCCAGCACTGATCTCCAGGGCTGTCCCCATACTAATCAGTTTTGTGACCTTGTTGGGGGTCTGTCAAAGAAACAAAATCCCCAGCTGAGAGGGTGCAAGGCTGATACAGTAGGCAATGAACTGTGGTAATAGCTGAGGCCAGACACAGCATCCCATATGTCTATTTCTTTGGAGTAATGGAAAATACATGCCCCAGTAGCAGGGAAAGGGTGAGTAACAGTAACTCCCCCACCAACACAGTATTTGCAGATCTTGGTTTAGATGATTAAGTATGTTTCCTCCTTATATTTATGAATTTGAAAGTTAATGTCTTCCTTGCCTTTATTTGATTGATAAGAGTCATACAATTCAAAACTGGAGCAAGACAGTGTTTTAAAATAACATCCTAGTGTAATGAAATGGGACAGTTTCATAGCCTGCAGTTTAACACGAAAGCTTGTACACACACTCATGCACATACAAAATCAATGTACATGCAGACACAATTAGTTTGCAACTATGATTTACTCTTTCTTTTTTTCTGCACATTGCCCAAACCAAGAACATCCTTGCCTCTTTCAGAAATGAAACTCAGGTTTCACATTCTCACAGGTTCTAAAGCTGGAAAGTGCATTTTGCTTCTGGCACTGCGCCTGTGCACATGGCCCATTGAAATACCCATGACCCCTGAGGTCAACAGCACCATCAGGCCCTGGGGTGACCCATTTGGTCTCTCCTTTCTCTGGATATTTTTCTCTATCACTGGCAGTAGAACACAACTGTCCCTCTTGCTCTCAATGCCATATGCAAAAAGTCAGATACACTTAAAATTTTGGCTCTTGGAGCAGGAGCATCCTGTCTCTGGACTGCAGCCAGGAAGAGTATCTCTTAAGTGGGACATAGTGGAACCGATAGTAGCTTGCCAGAGGGTCTATCTGGAAAGCAGGTCGCAGGACTTTGCCATTGCTTTCTGAAACTACACCAAAGCCAAGCAAAATATTAATGAATTGTATTGTTGGGGTATATGGTATTCATTTCATTGTCTGACACATTTCCACAGAGGTAGGAAAACAGACGTCAAATAAAATCAGCTTGGTTGTGGTCATTAATCTGATGTTACATCCTCAGATACTGATAAACCATGAGAGTGTAAAAATGCCTCCTTTGTGAAAAAGCCCTTGATACATAAAAATTAGGTATAATCTAGTTTTTTTTTGTCATGCACAATGCTGCAGAAGCAGAAAAAGCACGAGAATTACTTTTTTCTGGCAAATGCCACAAAGGCATGATTTCAGATCACTTCCTAGTGCCATAAAACACCCGTGACATCACTGGTGACACTCCCACTTTCCCACTGCCCTTGTCCAAGACTTCCATTGCGTGTACACCTGCACAGATCCAGGCTGATGCTCCAGCTTTATCACTGCTTACAATGCACATGCATTCCCTCTCAGCCCCAGCTGTAATATTTACACAACAGATTGGATTAGAATATTTGCAGGGAGCCTGTTATGAATACCTCTTCAGATAATTTTTGTGGAAAAACTTTCGTTTGCTGATTAGCTAGATAATAGCCTTCGGTTCGGTATTTTGGGGTGAGGTTATTCAGAGACTGAAAAGGTGGGGGGGAATTCATACACCTACATGAGATGCCTACATAGTGGAATATTCCCTCTGCACTCTGAAGAGCCAAAGCAGAAGCCAGCTCCAGGGCAGGGGCTGTGTAACTCTGCTGGCACAATACTGAGCTCCAGACAAAAGGTCCTGCTAAAGATGTTGTAAGGTAATGAATGCAGACCTTATCCTTTTAGATTTAAAACATAACTTTTTAAATAATACAAGCCAAAGAAGAAAGTGAAAATGATAGACTTGCCCTTCAGTCGTGTTGTAAATTTTATACACGACTGAACTTGGAGTGCTACTTGCAGTGCCTTCTATTTCTTGGCAGTTGTTTCTTGACTCTTAAAGGTCTGCTCCTAGTCTCAGGTCTCAGATATAATTGTTTGTAATTATAATTAGAATGTAAGATCCTCATCTTCCTGTGTATTCATGAAGCCAGGAACACCTCTGATCACAGAAAACTCCTACAAAAGGATAATTATGTTTTTAAGGGAATGGATAAAGGAAAAAACCTACTCCCAGGATGAAACCTTGTGCAGTCTTGAGTAAATGATAAATTGGGGGTTAATACCAGGGGAAATAATGTCAGATTTTAACAAGACTGGTGAAGCACAAGGAATTTAATACAGGAAAGCTACATGTGAAAAAAGAAAAAAAAGAAATTAAAATCCTGTGTTTGAGACAAGTGTCCTGATTTGTTGCTGGAAACTCACCTCTGTGCAGAGGGGCCTGCCCAAAGCCTCTACAAAATCTCTTATTTCCAAAGTTTATGGAACATCCAAGCAGTGCCCAGCCTTTATGAAAGTCTCTGAGAAAACTATGGAGGTTTGCCATTGCCTTCAGTGGCAGCAGAACAGTGACATTTTTAAAACATTTATTACCTTTCCCCCTCGCTCTGTAAAATGTAGCAACTGGTTCAAATCATCTTCCTTTTTCTCTCACAGGTTGTGCAGGGGAACCACACTGAGAATCATGTTTTCAGCACAGAGAACACAGAAAATTAAAAAATACTTGAGGTGCTTTCTGGGAATTTATTTTAGTCATCGGGCAGCTTTAGGTTATTTGATCAACTACACCTGGATCTTGTCTTGATGCAGAAATTTAAACAAGTATTTTTGTCAGCAGAGAAGATGCCTCCAGTAAAAAAAAGGCACATTTGATGCATGCTTCTTTTCCTCTATGTTCCAATTTTTTGTGTGAAACCATACAGTCAGAAGATCTGGATATCCTTTCTTCAGATTTTCAGCTAGCTGCAGTGTATAAAATAATGCCATGCCAAGATTATCTGTACTGAAGATATGGTATGATGAAAGCTGGTTCTGTAAAAAGATTTTGTAGGAAATGGCACTCTGCAAACTTTAACAGATCTCTAGAACATCCTGTGTCAAACACAGTGTGCTGAGATTTTGTTCCCCTTTCCAAAATATGGCTACTGTTAACTCTCTGAGTGGTAATTTCAGTTTCTTTTCTTCTCTTTCATCAGCTGAATGTCAAGATGATGTCTATATTTCATGTACATAAAGTGAATGGGGAAATTTTCTCTGTGGATACCTTTCCTGCTTTTTAATAAATTCTTTCTTTTGCCTGAAGAGAATTAGAAGCTGGCTTTTGACCTCCATTAATTTTTTTAAATTTAATATTTCTCTGTATGCATTAAAAAATATTATTAACCATTCTTTGCACTGCAACATTTCCATTTCCTCTTCCTCTAATGCTCTCTCATTTGCTGCAGCAGGTGCCCAGTTAAGAACAGATTACGAAAAGCAAAGGGAATAAAAAGAGGAAGTCTGGGCCCATATCCCATGTCTTCCCCAAATACAAAGAGTATTAGCGTGTCTCTGTCTAGCAGGCTGCTTTGTAACTGACTGCTTCTCAAAGCAAAGCTATAATTATCAACTCAGGGTTGTTTGACAGCTTTCTAAAGGCAAATAGCACCATTTAAAATCCTGCAAGTTAAAAGTGATCAGAAGTGTTTTCTGACTGTGGTATCCTGGGTAGCTATTACATGTGCAGATGTTCAGGCAGGCTGAGCTCACTTCAATCACCTTGGTTTCTGCTTCTAGAGCCACGTAAACCCCTTTAAGTGGCACCCTCCAAATCGTGTCTTTAATATCACAATTCTTGCAGCAGATCTTCCAATTTACCCCAAAATGGGAAGTTCAGCTTCGAAGGTGGAAGAGTCTCTAAGCTGTGAGCACATCCAGAAGTCAGGCTGTATTTACCACCACGGAACGGCAGCACAAGGATCAAAGTCGCAGCCTTCCTCCGGGCTTTGTAGAGCAAGTAGCGCACGCAAGCCCGGCAGCCGCCGCTCCATTTGTAACAGAGGCCAGTGATGTGTCTGCTCGTTCTCTCGCCGGAGAGAGGCAGCGAGCGGCAGCTCCCCGGCCGAGCGAGCGGGGGATGATCCCCAGAGCGCGGCAGGCTCCGCCACGCGCGAACAACTGGCCCCTCTAGCGGGGCCGCCCGCGCACTGCAGCCGCGCGGAGCCAGCGCGGAGCCAGCGCGGATTGAGCAGCGGAGCCAGCCCAGACCCAGCGCGGATCCAGCGCGGATCCAGCGCGGAGCCAGTGCGGATCCAATGCGGACCCAGCGCGGATCCAGCCCGGACACAGCCCGGACCCAGCGCGGACCCAGCCTGGTCCCAGCCCGGACACAGTCCGGACACAGCCCGGACCCAGCGCGGACTCAGCGCGGAGCCAGTGCGGATCCAGCGCGGACCCAGCCCGGATCCAGCGCGGACCCAGCCCAGAGCCAGCGCGGATCCAGCGCGAATCCAGCCCGGACCCAGTGCGATCCAGCCCGGAGCCAGCGCGGAGCCAGCGCGGACCCAGCCCGGAGCCAGCGCGGAGCCAGCGCGGCTCTCCCCGCAGCCCGCGCCGGGGGCGCTGCCGTGCGCGCTGCCACAACGCGGAGCGAGCTTTTCTAAAACGCCCTATTGAAAACCTTCAAAATGAAGGCCTTCTTTTTGATGATGGCCAGAAAAGATAAGAGAAAGAGCCGTCAACCCTCCTACTTTTCAGTCCCTTTGTGCTTCTCAAGGCGCAGTGTCTGTTTTGCCCCTGTCTCCTTGTCACTGCCTGCTCTTTTCTCTAGAGGCTGTACGAGTATTGTACAATGCCAAATACAGCTATTGGCACTTCACAAAGAACCTGGAATAATAAGTAAAAAGAATATGCCCCTAGCCATGCAAAAAGACAATTGCTTCTTTTGGTACAATTTACATCAACGATTTTAATCTCTCTCTCCCCCTCGCTTTTTTTTTTTTTTTTTTTTAAA
>VZRL01004330.1:925035-1010922 GCA_013397895.1 Origma solitaria | reverse complement strand
TATTTTCAAGTGAAGGATGCTGGATGAAAAATCTGAACCTTTTGGCAACAAGCTTGTCTTTTCTTAGTTTTCTGGGCCCCTTAGAAGCAATCTATGGGCTGAAAATCCCTATTTACATTTTACTGCATAGATTGTTTGGATTCAGACAGTTAATGACTAGGAAATAATTGAAAAGTATTTAATGGAATTCAGCAATAATAAAGGATAATTTTGCATGAAAGTTTTTATAAAGGTTATTGTCCGAGGAAATGGGTTCAGAGTACTTTTCCATAGAAGAAATGGAAAATATAGAAATGAATAGAATAAAGTAAGGAAATTAAAATCATGCGCAGAATGAACACACCCCTTGCCTATTTTTCAAAAAGCTCTTTCATTCTGTTCCTTCCTGGAACTTCTCCTTTGTTTATCTGTCACCACTGTCTTTGCCCACATCCTTCAGCATTTGAACTCATGCTTTTCATTCTGTATTCTTGCAGCATCTTCCTTGGCATTAGGTAAAGCTAGAGACACTAACATCACTAGCTAAAAAGCTAAAAAAAAATAGGAGATAACTTTGCTCACACCAGAGAAACTTGCATCAAAACAGGTAGTACACACATGCTTCTCCAAAATAAAAGCCTTGTTTTAGCTGACCAGTAAAATAGCCCAAAGGTTTTCATGTCAGTTTTGTTGGCTGGCTCAAGAGCATATCTCGATCAGACACTTATGTTTTTTTGGTCCTATTGCAGCTCCTTAAGACTAACATTTTCAAAGATTATGAGATATGATGAAAAAAGGCAGTGAATCTACTCCAATGATAAAACCTATGTCTAACAAATTACCCCCTAAGAGCTGGTACTAAAGCCAGCTTATTATTTTGGAAAACACAAAATAAAGGCATTCAGTGCTCATTAAAGTGTCTGCTTCAGCCTTGTAACATGCAGTTGGTGAACAAAATTTTCAGAAGACTGTAGAATGCTTAATTTTTATAGACTATTGTAAACTTAAAATGATCCACTAGTAAAGAATTTACTCTCAAATGCATCCAGTAGATTCATGTTACTGGAGCACCTCTTCAGGAGCAACAGCAAATATCATAGCTGGTTCTACACACAGGAGCCTTCTGAAGGAGGAAGAACTGGAAGAGGGCAATAGTAAAGCCAGTTATTTGTCAAATCAGCCTTAGAAAACTTTGGGGTTGCAAGATGATGAATGTGAAGTAAAAATGAGAATTCCCAAGTGACTTGGATACAGAAAGGGATGAGGTTTGAGAAACAGATGAGTAAATATCTTAACAAGGGAATGGCATAAATTTAGTGGTCTAGTAGGTCTGGTTCAACCCAGACTTCAGTGATCCATTTTGCTGTGTCTATGCCAAATGTTTGAGCAATATACACACACACACATACACACACATACACACACATACACACACACACACACACATACACACAGGTGAAAGTGTCTTCTGAGGAGAAGGATGTGAAAAAAAAATTCAAATCTGAATGCAGGTTTATGTATTAGTCCACTTAATCATTTATATTTCCCCATTTTGTTTTGTCCTTAAGTTTTGTTCATGCCAGAAAATATACACAAGAATGGTCTGTGATTTTCCCATTGACACTGAGGTCATGATGGTCTCCACTGAAATGTCTGCCACATACTATTATTTTTCTACAAATCATGACATGATAATCTGTAATGATGCCTTTTAAGGTGTCATGGTGTGATATGTTAACAAGTATCTTGGCAAATCTAAATGGCAGTGTCATTGGCAGGATACTTCATAATAGCAACCCTATACTGTCAGAAGATCATGTCTTTATGTCTGTTTTCCTTCCTTCCTCCCTCCCTTCCTTCCTCCCTTCCTCCCTTCCCTTTCTTCCCTTCCTTTCCTTCCTTTATGTAATTTCTTCTTACTACAGGTATTCCCATATAACTTTTGTTCCTGCAGTAACACCTTCCAAACCAGAGCGTTAATACTCCCACAAAATTTTATTGCAGAGTGACTTCCCAGTACAGGTGTAGGTCTCTGATAGGGAGCACTTTAAATGAAGATCTGTAAGTCTGAGGCAAACCATATTATTTGGAAGAAAAATAGAAATAAATAGAAAAAGAGCAGGCTTAAAATATGTTTGTCTGACACTGGTTACATGATGGATTCCAGCCAGATGATTCATTGTCTTCATTTTTGCTTCTGTAATTCCCACAACTGCACCAAATATCTGAAAACCACTTCATTCTGGTTTTATAGACATAAAAGGGATTGTCTCTCTAAGGAATGCTTTTTGTTTCAAGAAATCACACTAATGCTTAATATTAGTAGTTATTGAAACACTTCTGAGTCCAGTCAAATCACAGAGCTAAAGAATTCAATGTCTTATCTATAAGAGATAGCTCTGAACTGTAGTGACTGTAGATATATTCCACGGCTGTTGAGAAAAGATCTGGCATCAGTCCAAGATCAAATTAGAGATAACATCAAATCTGTATCAGGAAATAAAAGAAATACAAATCCTTGAAGGGCAGGTGTAAATTGGGTAAGCCCAAATCCTAAAAGACTAAGAGAATGCAAGAGATATTTGAAGTCAAGAGCCAAAATTTAGGGTTTCTATACCAGAAAAGTATCATATTATATATCATAACCACATGTGAGACATGTAATTTGGGAAGATTTGACATGAGTGTGTAGTCAAAGAGCCGATGTCTTTAAAAAAGAAAAGCAAGAAGAAATTCAAGTACAACAGTAAATCAAACTTACAATTGTAGGACTATAGAAATTTTGAGTAGGGCAAGGTACTATTGTGAACCTTGTATGTGAAAATGAAACTAGGAAATCTGTCTTATGTGGACAAATCAAAGCCAGTGTTTGACATCACATGTACCAGGACATGTACACATGTAAATTTTAGTCCATGTGTCTACAGTAGTGTTTGTGTGTTTAGAAGCAGCAAATTCATCTATAAATTGGAAGAGTGAACTAGAGAAGCCATTAAGATAGAAGCCTGAAACTCAGAATAAAAATAAATTAGTTTTCTTGTCCTCTAACAGATAGAAATCCTGGAAGGGTAGAAGAAAGGCAAGGGCCCTGCTGTGAGCATGAGGCAGGCTCCAGAGATATCTGATGAAGGTAAATGCTAGTATACTAATGAACCATTTGTGCCTGAAGGACTGATTTCAGAAAAGTTAAAGTTGTTTATTATATTTAGCAGAACTCTATAAAGCCTGTAAGGATTCTGCTGACACTGAGTAGAGGATCTCAGCATCTTTATTCCATTCATGTCTTCATAAATCCACTGTTGAGACTAAAACAAATGACATACCTGAAAAAGACTTCACGAGCATTTTTTGCAACTGGATGGGAGAATCAGTGGTACCTGTCTCTTGTTTTGTTTAATCTGTTCATGAAAACTTACAGTACTGGCAGCTCCAACACACTAATTTTATGAAACCTGGGTTCATAAAAATTTTCGTGTTTATCTAGAACATTTCATTTATTAAAACAATATGTTTTAGAACATTTCTATACATATCAACTCAGGTCTAATCTCTCTTGGATTCTAAACAAGGCATCAGTATGCTGGAAGTCCTTCCCCATGTGCTGCCCTACTAATATAATAATTTTTTCTATACTTCTAGTCATTAGTAACAGAAATGTGGACCAAGAACAAACCTTGTGGAAGTATAACACTAATATGGCAATAAGCTGTTGACATTTCCTCAAAAATGCCCATCTTATCTAGATTCTGTGAATATCCTTATCCCTGGAAATAAGTAGAAGGACCACCTAAGAATATGAAAAACTGTGCTGTTTTCTTGGTATGTCCAATAAGTAGTTTTTCTATTCCACTCAATAGGAGACTCCTTTTTTTGCCTGGTTTGCCTTTGAATATTCACATTTCTAATGAATTCTATCTTCTTATACCACAAAGAAACATAGAATTGTTCAGGTTGAAAAAGACCTCTAAGATCATCTACTCAAACCATTAAGCCAGCAGTGCCGAGTCCACCACCAAATCATATCCCTAAGTGCCACATCTACACATCTTTTAAATACCTCTAGAGATAGTCACTCTACCACTTCACTGTGCAGCCTGTTCCAGTGCTTGAGAGCCCTCTTTTAGTGAAGAAGCTTTTCCTAATATCCAATTTAAACTTCCCATGGTGCAGTTTGAGGCCATTTCCTCTTGTCCTATTGTTTGCTGCTTGGGAATAGTGTTCCTTATTATGTGCATTTCAGTTTGTTTCCATGCTTTTCTCATTTTTAGCCCAAAATTTCTGCTGCATTTCTATGCTTACACTTACTTTCTAACTAAATTCTTCTTCTGTATATTTGATTTGAAATCTCACATTCAAATTTATATTTCCATCAAATTTATGTCATAGTGCCCTTGCTAGCTTTCCTCTGTGCTTGTGCTATAAGGTTACGTCTGAAGCATCTGCCGGTTCTCCTTGAGCTTCATTCTCTCTATCAGTAGTACCTCACTGTGTCTTTTTTGAAGTCTATTGGTTTTATTTGTGCTATCCCATTTCAAGGATTTTAAACTCTGTCATTCCGTGCTAATGCTTGTCTCAGTTCTCTGTTGGTTGAAGCATTGTCAGAAAGTGCATCCCTCCCATTATTTTTATATTTTTCCATGTAGAAAATGGTCTCACAAATGCACTCATGGTCTTGCTGGACGGCCTGTGTTCTGACATACCAGTTTTGCAATAGATCCCTGGGTAACTGAATGACCTTCTACCTGTGTGTTATGGTATAACAAAAATGACCCCTCTTGTCCATGGGCCCGTATGAGAAACAGCAGTCCCAGTGCCTTGGCAGCAAATTGTGTGGATTGATCCTGGCTGGATGCTGGGTGCCCCTCAAGCTGCTCTAGCACTCCCCTCCTCAGCAGGGTGGGGCAGGAGGAAGTATCTCCACCTCATGGATGGAGATAAAGGCAGTTTGATGCAACAAAAGCTAAGTCTGTGTGCAGAAGCAATGGAAAGCAAAGGATTTATTCTCTGCTTCCCATCGGCAAGTGACGCCCAAATGCTTCCCGGGAAGCAGGACTTCAGTACATTTAATGGTGGTTCTGGAAGACAGATATCATGATAGCGAATGCCCCTCTTCCCTTCTCTTAGATTTTCTATCTGAGCAGACGCCATAAGTTATGGGATGTCACTTTGGTCCCTGTGGGTCAGCTGTCCTGGCTACGTCCCCTCCCGAGATCTTGCCCAACCGCAGCCTTCTGGTGAGGAGGGAATGTTGGAGAGACAGCGCTGCTGCTGTGGGAGCACTGCTCAGCAGTACCCAAACCCCGGGGTGTTACCTACACATTTCCAGATACCAATGCATAGCACACAGCTACGAGGGCTGCTGTGGAGGAAACTAACTCCATCTCAGACAGACAGAACTAGTATGCATATACAGACATTCAGAAGGAAAAGAAAGGAAGATTATTTCGGATTGTTGTAGTAGAGTGAATCAGTACATATTTGCCTTTTATAGAAAATACAGTCTAATAATATCCACATCCAATTTGGCTTGAATCTGAATTTTGTGACACTGTTTTGCAAATGATCCTTGCATATTCTATGTTCTTGGATAGTGATTAAGCTTGCAAGCAAAAACAAGCTAAATTCTATTTTTGCCATTTATTAAAAGCCAAAGATGTTACTGAAGTCCTGACATACATGATCCTTCGGTCCTTAAATTGCTAAAAATCACTCTAATAAGATTCATGACTTATACTAGTATTGTAATTATTGGTGCTAATTTTCCTCAGATCTGCTATTGACAAAGTATATGGACCAAATTAACCTCTGCAATCAGTTAGATTCTCTCACTCTGTTTCTCTGAAGGTGGATGTGAACCACTGTGTAATGTATCTCATAAACGGGCATTTAGATGAGTCAGATAGAGTTTGCAATTTAAGCACTGGCTGACAGTTTTAGACTTAAAAAAATTAGAGTATGTCCATAGATGCAGTTTAAGTTTTTAAAGTAACAGTAATCAAGGATCATAATTGTAACATTGAGTATATAGAGAAAAATAGAAGCATATGTGCACACAAACAGAACAGTTCTTGAAGTCTTAGATCTGCTAAAGAAGTTACCTTGAACAGAAGTTAACAGCTATAGCTAGCAAGGCATTTTACAACCTCGTTCTCCTTCACTTAGTCCTGACTAAAGACTGGGAGAAGATACCAACTGATATTATAGCTTGGTGGAAGAAGAGATCAGGTAGAAAAAAATGGTAGAAAACCTTCTCTTGTCTCAATACAGAACATACCCATACAAACAAAGAAATTATTTGTTCGTTTGTTTTGTTGGGTTTGGGTTTTTTTCCCCAAAGCAAAAATAGTATAAGGGAGGATTCCAAAGCATTTCCTCAAAGCAAAACATCTCTTTAAAATCCTACACACTTCTTCCTACATTATCCTTAAGGAAGCCTATCACCCAAAAGGAGGAAGTGCCTGTATATAGGCATTTAAAATCTATTTTTTAATACTTTCCTAGACAGGTATATGTTTGGTGGTACATTCTCCAGTAGAAGAATATATGACAATCCTCCAGTACTTCTGTTGACCTGGCTAACCCATCATTATACACTGTTCAGTTATTTCACAATAATTTTTTCCCTCAGAGGTTCTGGTCTACCCAATAAGAAGCTTACAGGGTTTGATTTCTTTAGATAAGGATTATGTGTGATTCTTTGGTTATATTTCACCTAAATTCATTAAGAAATACTTTTAAAATAAAGACAGAACAGACACTAGACACAATCTTTTTGCTGAGCTAGCAGCAACGAGCTACTTAACCATAACTTTGATAACTGCTGCTCCTGCAGCTGTGCTTCAGTTTGTCTTTAAACTGTTAATGCAAGGACACATCCATTCGCTTTTGGTGACAGTATGAGAAATGGAATATATGAACCTGCTTTCAGCAGAGAATTTGCCACAAGGTTCTTAAGCCTTCATTGGCTATTTTGTAAGTTCAAGTAGTTTGTGAACAGTGGCAGAAAAATCCTTTCAAAACCATTTTCCTAATTCAAATCTAATTGTTTAATGCCAAATGTAGTTCTAATCAACTTAATTTTTTACCCCCTTTTTCATACCTGAAGTCTAAAGAAAATGAGGACAACAGTAGAAAGAATTCATTATATACATATTAGTGTTCTGAAGTCAGGAAACAGGATTAATCATACCCAAAATACCCAGAAGAAAGTGTGTTTATAATCCCTGTACATTCTCATTAGCCACTTGAAACCAGTCTCTGGAAATCTCTAATTGGGGAAGAAATTCTATACAAAATCTTTGCCCCTGAATTGACTGAATCAGGGCTCTAGGGGAAAAACAACATGATTAGCTTTGGCAGTTAGACTCAGCTGAAAGTCTGAATAAGAAAACAGATCCCCTTAAAGAATATTGCCGCTCTTGGCCTAACTCAGAGCACACCTCTAACTGTGGTATGGACATCCCTACAGAAATCATGAATCTTATCCAGTGTAATTTTGAGGCCAAGGAAAAGGGCTCAGAGGTTGATTTTTGCCTTTTTATTCCTGTGAGGGTTAGAGTAATAATGGTTACGTATTAACAACTTTCTCCTTATTTGAGCATAGACTTCAGATATCTAAATCCTGAAGGCTGTTTTCCTAGTTTTTAATAAGAAAGCTTTCCGTATTTTTTCCCCTCTAATATGCTAGTTCTTGTGGTTGGTTCTCTTGTAGCAACCTCTTCATCTGACCAGACTGTAACTAGGAAACTTCAGAGGTGAAAACTGCACAAAATGTATTTGACTACATAGATCGACTTGGAATCTCTGTCTCCATTCTCCAGCAACTCTCTGGTAAGTCCTGTAGCTTTTGTGCTCGGTCCAAGAAGCCTGGGATGGTAGCTGAATGTCACTGAGCACACCATTTGTGATGGCTGTGTTCACCTGACAGAAAATGGAAAAGCTACTGAAATTATCTAAATGGAACCAACCTGAGGCCATGGAGTGCAGCACCAGTCTTGTCCCTCTGTTCTGCTCTTCTGTTCTGCATTCACAGTGGTGGTAAAACACTGTGGAGGAAGAACTGGAGAGGAGATCTAGGATCGTGAAGGACAAAGCTGAGTGAGTCCACCACAAGCTAGCAGTGAATATTCTTCAGAAATAATAATGGTGAAGTAAGATGTTCTTAAAGAATCCTGCTGGGATGAGAAAGTTGTGTAGGGTGGGTAAAGTCAGGGTAAGGACAAAAATTAAAAAAAACATCATCTCTGAAGATGGTTGAGCAAAAGCAAAGCTGGGACACAGGGACAACTTGGAAAGTTTGTGAGTAAAACAGATGCCTGAAAAAGGAAAAAAAAGCTAAAGGCACACCAAAGGAACAGAGAATACTTCCATTAGCTCTCTTATAATGTGAAAATCTGAATAGCTATATTTTCTGCCCAGGCAAATGTATGCAAATATATGTAAATGTCATGCAGATTGTATCTTCAGCTTTTTTGATGCCCAGTGTAGTCAGGTCTATAATATAGTTATCCAGAGGAATCAGTGAATTCTTGCTGGCGAGGCAAAAGCGTTTGGGTATGGATGGAGATCAAGTAGTTTTTCTTCCAATTCTACTTTAATGACTGAAGCAGAGTGGATAACTCTCTGAATTAGGCCATGTGCTAACTGGAAATCATCTGTAAAAAGGATCAGAGGAGCCATGTATTTATGCATTGAAATAAAGGGATATATGTCTTTTGCTAGGAATTCCAAACTATGAGACTGTTGCTATAAATCACATTTTAATTTTTGTGATTCATATAAGGAGTCACCAGGGATTTGGGGAAAATCCATCCAGAGTTGAATACTTCTGTCTTTTAAAATTAGCTAATAGATACATACATTCATTTAAAATATTTTTTTACAAGTAGATAGCATATATGGGGCAGTGCAAACCATAACTTTGTGCTCTACACTGGATTTCTATTTAATTATTTTATATTTCTGTTTAAGTATTATTACCTGAGTTTTCACATTTCCTATGGATTTTGATGAGTCCTGAAAAGACAACTGAATGCCAGCATCTGTCCTTCAACAAAGAGCCTCAAAGACAGGAGAGGGAAGAAGATAACAGTGGCTACTGTTTGGTGGAACATTCCCAAGCATTTTTTGCAAATACTTGCTCAAATGAATGAGCTGTAATTAACTATTCACATCCTTTTTGTGTTTGCTTTCCACAAATATTCCAGCATATTGGTTTATTGGCATGAATGATCAATGCAGTGATGACTTTGCATTTGTAATTATTATTATTTTTACTAGCAGGCAGATTCCAAGAGATATCCTCAACCAATTAGGGTAAAAACACATGACTGATTTGTCCAATAGCAAAAGTCCTCTCTGAACTTCTAATATCAGATACTTTGATTATACTGCCATTCAATAACCTGCATATGAAAAATATTTATAGAAATTATTTAACAAAAAAATCAGATAATTGCATGTGAAAATTACGAATAGAAAATGAAGCAAAAGGTCCCTCATCACAAATGAATTATTGTGCACCCAGTTCTGTTGCTGATATATGACTTTCTCCAGTATTTCAGCTATATAATCATGTTTTATAGAAACCTGAACTGCCCAGCAACTGGGTGACTCAAGGTAATTCAATGACTGTATTTCATCACTACATCCAGAAAGTAAAGTGCAAGCAACAGTTAAGTTCAGGCCTGATGGTATCAGGGAAGTCTGAGTTAAGCTGTAACATGCTATTTCACCTTGACTGAATCTTCATCATCTTATCTGTATCTAACAGGTCCCCCACCAACTGACAGAAGGAGTTAAGATGCTGGACTGAGAAGCAGTGGTTCCATGTGTGAAACAAGCTTTGCATTGCTGAATTTATAATAACAGAAAAAATTCGTTTTTCTGTTCTACTCACAGAGTAATGTCTCAGAGAGGAGGAAATGCAGTGCCCCATTTTGGAGTGTCTGTTTTCCCAGCTAACACCAGCACTTTGCAGTTTCCCCTGGAGACATAGCGCATCCCAGGAGCAGCTCCCTGTACTAGCCCCGTTTCAGACTATCAATACCACACATGGAGTTTCAGCTAAACTCTGTAAGTGCTGGATTCTTTAAAGTTTTGGTTCTCCCCCCTCATTATCAAATTTGTAGCCTTCTCAGGAAGTTCTGTCACGTCTATCTTCTCTTTATTTTGGAGCAGCAGTATTCTCCCAATTGTTAAGGTTGCACCTAGCTTTTAAAGTCCTATATTTGCCCTTCTTTAACTTTGGCTTCGAAATTGGTTTGGCCTTAAAATTTCCATACTTTGAAGGAAAAGAAGGATAATTAATTTTCTTCAAACAGTGTATAATCAAACTATTTTTAATTTAGAGGTCAATTAAAAATTACCCTGATTGAAAATTTACTTATTTAATATTTTGCTACCTCTAACTCAAAAGCCGCTTATTATAACCTCTCAAAACTTTTCCTGCACTTAGATCCTTTTGATAACTCTCAGGCTTCTTAATTAAAAATAAAACCCCCAAACTGCAATTTTGAGAATGTATTATATTTTTCCTGCAGATTACCTTTGGCCATACTCTTGTGCCTTCATTCCAGCAGAGACTTTTGTTTTCTTTTGGATTCAGTAGGAAAAAAATTGGCGGTTCATTGGGTCATCCTGCAAGAATAAACATGTTTCTGGAGAAGAAATAGTAAGGTATCTTCACCATACATGCAACTAGAAAAAAAAGATAAATTGTCTAATTTATTTATGGTTATTTGATAAAGGAGAGTGTGGTGGGTTGACCTTCACTTGATGCCACATGCCCCCAAGCTGCCTTATCCCCTACCCCTTCCCAGCTGGACAGGGGAGAAAAAATAACATGGAAAATGACTCATAGGTTGAGATAAGGCAATTTACTAAAGCAAAAGCAAAAGTTGTGTTCACACAAGCAAAGAGGAAAAGAAAAGATTATTTCTTTCCTTCCCATCAGCGAGCAATGTTGAGCCACTTCCCAGGAAGCAAGGTTTCAGCACATGCCGTGGTTGCTACGGAAGGCAAATATTATAAATAATGAATGCCCCCCTTTCCTCCTCCCTCCCTTAGCTTTTATATATGATCTGATGTCCTATGGTACTGAATATCCCTTTGATTAATTTGGGTCAGCTGGCCTGGCTGTGTCCCCTCTCAAGATCTTGCCCACCACTAATCTACTGATGGGGGGAATACTGGGACACAGCTCTGCTGCTGTGCCTGCTCAGCGGTACCCAAAGCACTGGAGTGTTATCAACACCTTTCCAGCTACCAATGCAAAGCACAGCTCTGGGAGGGCTGCTGTGGGAAAATGAGCTCCACCTCTGCCAGACCCAGTACAGAGAGCCAGGCAGATCCTGTAAAAATCATTGAGGATTTTATTTATTGCCAGGCTCTCTGCATTAGTGTATCCACCTGTATCAGTAATGCGCTCCTGGAATGAACCTTTAGATGATCTTCATTCAAACCTACCTGTGGCCTGTTCTGTCCAGGAGCCCTGGCTGGAGCTAGTTCTGAGGAGGACACCTGGGAAATGCAATGGGAACGCCAGGTACTCAGTGCCCACTGCTGCTTCTCAGAGGTCTGCTCTGGCTGTGTCACTCATTTCCCTTGAGGCAGCCAGAAGACTACAGAACTCTTTGTGAAAGATAAGAGCAGCTGCCACAAGAACAGCAGCACATGCAGAAGATGGAGAACACAGGGAAGCTCCTCACCGTGGGCCCAAGTCAGCAGTCAGAAAAAGCAGGCAATTAACAAGGAAAGTTAAAAGGCGTATAAAAAGAATTTATTACTGACGGGATGGAGAAGGAATATTTTAACTAAATCAGAAACAAATGAAATCCATCAGATGGCACAGATCCAGAACTTGACCAGGATTGCAAAATTGTCAATCACTATGCAGGAAAAACAGAAATATTCATCATTAGCATGATGTATTCATCTCTTACAGTGATTAATTAAGTACTTTCTATTCTATTAGTAACTGGGGAGGATGTGAAACAAAAACCATTAAGCATTTTAGAATCTACTGTGCCCAATAACTTGCACCCAGTAGTATTAAAGAATTGGCTTAGGAGCTCTCTGAATATTAATGTTGATTTTGAACAAATCTTGATTTCTGGGGAAAAAGTTCCACAGGACTTGTAAAGAGTGCTGCTGTTTTAAAAAGAATGAAATGTGATGGTATGAGGAGCTAAAGGCTACTTAATCTAATGCCACCTTCTCCTAAAACCATGGAAGGGCTTGTATGGGACACAATCAGTAAAAAAGCTCAGATTTTAGCATAAATAATGGCAGCTACTGTGGTTTTGTGGAAAACAGAGATTTTCAAGAAAATGTGCTAACATTTTTTCATAAGAACAGCTAAGTCTGGGTCATAAAGTGTTGACATACTTAGATTTCTGTGATTAATTTCATCACATTCATGTTACATTACAAATTATTAAAATAGCACTGTATAGACTCAGTACAGATCAGTGTAAGAAACGAACTAAATAGGTTAAAAATCTCCTAATACATAAAGCACAGTTAAGAATTGCAGGTGGGATCCAATATAAAATGAAGGCATTTGTAACTATTTCATAGAACTTTAGGAATCATCTGGAATCAGTCTTTCCAAATACTTCGTATTCTATGGGACTCTAGGATGATTATGAGGGAGGTGCTCAGAGAAACCCAAGGGTAGGGATGTCCAAAAATTTGTGACACATTAGCCCTCCCTAACTGGGTCTGACTGAATTGTTTCTATCTGTTGTTACCCCTGAAAATTCTGGGTACCACTATGCCTGTTAAACACTCTCTTTATGAATCCACTTCAATTCTTAGCCCCAAAGATTTCCTCATTTTCAGATTCTTACTGCAAATTATATGAAACAGTATATCTTTTTTCCATTTTCCTCTTTCTAATTGCTATGCCTGTCCCTTTGTGTGTGTGTTTTATAAGACATATATTCACTTTAGCCTTCATTACAGTTTGTAAATTTGACATCCATTTTTTCATGGTCAACAGCCCCAGTGACTTCCATCTTTTTTCATAAGAGCACTTTTTAATGCTCTTGATCATTCCCATTGTCCTTCACTGAACCCTCTCTAAATCAGCATTATTGTTTATAAGATGGAGTCACTGGTATTGCACGCAGTATTTCAGATCAGACTATAGCATTGGCAGTTTAATCCTTTCTCTATTAGTTCTCATTCTTTATGCATCTTAATATGTTTGCTTATCTTGTACAGCTGCACATTAAGCAGAAGTCTTTACTGAAGTAATTTACAAGGATAACTAGGTCCCTTTCTAAAGTTGGTACGCTAATTTAGAGCTCTGTGAGGTGTTGAGTAATTCATATTTTTTCCACCTGGTATACCTTACTTTGCTTTTGTTGATAATTCATTTGTCAGAGTGAGTAGGTCACACAGTTTTGTTTGTTTCAGAACTTGTGCACAAACATCTCTGAACTTACACTGAACTATTTTTTATCCCTTGCAAATTTTGCTGCCTCGCAGCAATTCCTGCTTCCTAGATGATTAATAAATAAGTGGATGAGCAGGAACCTTGGGGCCCACTGCTGTTATCCTTTGACATGATGAAATTGACCATTTAATCCTGCCCTTCACCTCCTTTTCCTCCACCACTTCTTGATCCATCACTACTTAGCTTCCTTCGTAGCTTCTTGCAAAGAATTTTGTCAGTGGCCCAGAGAGGTTAGAATAAATTATACCAGCTGCTCTTCTTTATTAACATATTCAAGGAGTTCTAAGAGATTAACACAACAATATTTCCCTCTGCAGGAATTGTGCTGATTGGCCCCTATTTGGCCGTGGTCTCCCAAGTGTTTTGCTACTTTGTTTTAAATTATTATTTCAACTAATTCATAGTGTACACCCATTAGGCTTCCTGGTCTATTATTCTCCAAAACACCCAGAACCTCTTTGAATACCTAAGTATTTAAAGACCATTTCCATATTCGCTCTAGTCTTCTTCTGTGTATTTATCAATTACCTGCAGGTAGTACTGTATTTTTAATAGTGGAACTTCCAAGTAATGGTTTGTTGATAAAACTAAAACTGAGGAGGCAAGCTGTAAGCACCTGAGAATGTGGCTTTTGGGTAGACCAGCAGAGTAAAAGCAGCCTGTAATAGGAAGTGCTATTGCTACTGAATGTATCATTCCTTACTTATCTTACCTCTGCCTCCTCCGAATCCTCCTGAACAGAAGAAAGAAATTACCCTTTCAGGAGCATATAAATTTTTGGTTATGCACAACAATTTATTTCATTGACAGCTTCTGAAATGAAATGAAACAACAAGAAGAAACCAGAAACTGCCAATTGCTGGATAATCAAGACTGGGATCAGCGTTGGACAATGAAAGACTTAACAATTAACTTCTTTCACATGAGCAAAAAATGAATTACATATATTAACCGCTAATTGACTATTACTATTAGTAGTTACTGTGGGTACTTTGGTACCTGGGCCCAAACTTCAGAGAGAACAAAGAGGCTGAGACAGAGACTCATTTATTAAATACGGTTTGAAACAAAAGAACCCAAAGACCTGAAATACAAAATACTTAGCAGGGCATTAAGGAAGCTTAGCCCATCTTTTTTATTCAGATGAACAGGTGACTTAATTGTGTTCAACCAATATGTAAAAGTGTTATTTCTGATCTTTATGGAGCACAAAACATCATGTAGAGGTGCTGATTATGATTGGCAGCAAAAGGGATATAAAGAAGAATTAGTGCACACTTTTTTAACTACAAGGCTTATTGGGCTGTGAAATACTTTGCCAATTGGTGGAATTTCACTCACTTACAGTCTTAAAGCAAGAGTAAATTTCCTGGTAAAAGATATGTTGAGAAAGAAGTTAAAGGTTATACAGAAGTTACCAAGAAAAATTGTTTCCATGTAAATCTATTTGTTATCATGAATATTATTAATTACTCCTTATTGCATGTGGCATACAGCTGATTGGTTCTGCCAGTCTCACTGGCTTGTTTTTTCTTAGCAGCTCAGCAACTCATTTTGGTTCCTTTAAACAGCTCAGCAAATCATCAAATGGAGCCTGTCTATGAGGCTTAACTTGATCTATGTCAAACATCAGGACTTGGAGGAAGCCCCTGGGTATGCAGCTGGAAAGAAGAGAGGCTTTGAAGTGCTGAGAGGAGATAGGGGGATCAAGCCTGCTCTGAAGGTGTGGTCCTCACCAAACCTAAGTGGAGAGGATCAGGAGTAGCTTAGGGTGTGGCTGTATATGCGCTGCCTTCGTCTATCCTAACCTGACCTGAGTATGTCCCCATGCCATCCCCCCATCACCTCTGAAGGCAGAGTGTGTCCCAAAGAGGAGGAAAGAGCTGCTGAGCTCAGCAGAGCGTGTCCAACCCCAAATATGTCATTTCACTATTAAGGTATGTGTCCGCACAGTCAAGAATACCTTTTTTAGGCACTCACTGTGGTCTCCAAGGACTTCAGGTGGACTCAGCTGAGACTGTATGGTACACTTAAATCCCCACACCTCCAAGTGTTATGTGGACCTAAAACCTGAGAATGTGCCAAAAATTAAAACGGAAGTTTGTCAAAATGTAGAAAACTGGGTTCTGAATTAGGAGGCTGCATTTGGGATAATGTTGGTCAGCCTCAACAACAGCATAGGTATCAGGAAAGACATGTCAAACTCTGAAAATTTGCTGACCTTAAAAGGAAAGTTGTCTCAATTCAGCCCCCAGCTTGTCATTTTCACAGATATTCTAATAAAGAAGCTGATTGGCATGTGAGAAATTGTATACAATAAAATAGGACAACAGTTTGCTGTTGTACCAAAAAACAGAAACATGGATTGCAGTTACCAGCTATCCCAGACTGCTTGGGTAATTGACACAAACTGTTAACCTGAGAGCTACAGATTAATAAGCATTCTCAGTTTATAAATGGATTTTGGTTTTAGATTTACTGAGTAAAATCTGAATTATTTATCCATATCTCAGCTGCATGATTCAAAATACTCCGCAGAACTAATGATGACTAATTTTATTCTTTGTTTGCACCTGCCATTTGTTTCTAAAACCACAAGGAAAAGAAAAATATGTTTCAATAAATAATTATATCCTGAGGCCAACCCACTTATGTTTGGTTTTTCACTTATGCATGTACTTTTTCAGCCACTTTTTTATTGATTTAGGATATACTTAAAATACAGATTTGTTAGCCTCTACCCTGCCCACAGGTGGGTAAAATGCTGCAGCATTTTGTGACCATAATTCAAGTACATGTGTTGACGATATATTCTGAGAGTGACTGATTGGCAAAGTAGGACTAGACTTAGTTTGTTGTCCCCTCCACTGCCCTAAGCATTTGCTTAACTCCATCACAGACTCCCTTTTTCAACTGAAGAAAATTTCTTTTTTATGAGAATAATTCTTTCTGAAAAAGTCTCAAAGTTCAATCTCAGTGACAGTTAAACATCACAAGTTGACAGTCCAAGATGATCTTCCTCATAGTATGTCAGTCTGGGAAGATGGCAGGCGGTACTCCAGTGTTATGCTGCTTTTTTTCTCCTGGTCTGCTTCCATTTCAAATAGACATGAGAAGAGAAAAAGAGGAAGTAAGTGCTTGTTGTCCGTCAGAAATGCAAGTGAGGTATTTTCAGTCTTCCATGTGGGTACAATGTGCTCAGATGATGTTTTGGCACAGCCCTCAAGTTCCAGCTAGCTTTAGGATTGCAAAGCACCATGCAAAACACCAGGACTCCGAACTTGATCTTTGACCTAGCATTTCCAAAGAAATAGAGCACTAGCATAAACCCCAGATTTTTGGCTAGGTAGTGACTCCTTGTCAAATTTTGCACATGAAGAGTATGTTAACTTGCCCACTGCTTTAGACAAATTACACCAACATTCTTATGTGGGTTTAGGTCCCCATTGAGAATGAGAGAAATAAAGCATCCTAATACCTGCACTGCAGCTACACTTTCAAATACCTTGGCTTTCCAGATCACTTGCAGGTCCTGGGCCACTGATCACCAGCACGGTGTGTGTGCTATTTTGTGTGTTATTTTGCCCTTGGATTACTCCTTGGTACTAATTCAGTCTTTTCTCTTCAAGATCTAATTTGGGTAGGAGAGCTTCCATCCAGTGGTAGTTCACTGCAGGCCATGTAGACAAGTATTGGGTTTGCCTCCTACCTTTTCATAAAATCTTGCAAATTTATCTGTGTAGAACATGCAAGGCAATAAAGCTAATGCCTGAGAACAGAAACATTGGGGGCATGCCAGAAGCATCACTGTAGTGAGCTGTGACAGTTCTCAGGTTTGGGCATTTTTAAGTGAAAAACAGAGACAAAAAAAAGGTGTATGCGTTAAGGCTACCACTGGGAACCAAAAGGGTACGTGGGATCAGTGCCCCTGCTCCAGAGGGAGCTAAACCAGAGCAATGTGAAAGTCTGTCACTTAGCCTGTGGCCAAGGGCTCGTTGGCCACGACAGATGACTTTACCAGGGGAGGTGCAGTTTTTGAGATGGTGCCACTTTGCCTTGGATCATTATCTTTGGAACGGGACCATCACACTTTCCAAACTCATGGGAACGTGAAAACAGAAACACTGCGAAGTACTCTTGTAAGAGCAAGTAAGTCCATCAGTCAGAGGTGGAGTGAAATATGAAAGATTTGTCCCTTTAGAAACAATCATCTGCAATTTACTCACTGGACTTTTGGAGCCAGGATATACTGTTAGAGTGCAGAAAACCCTTGGGTCAGGCTGCGCGTTTCCTAGCACAATGTCATATTTGTGCTGGCACAGAAGTTTCTGTAGCACTGCTGCAGCCTGGAAGCTGTTCAGCAGCACCTGTCTTAGGAGGAATGGCATCCAGTGAGGGACAAGGTGTGGCAGCAAGGCAGGACGGGGCCACAGAAATGCTGTGATTGACTCAGCTGGGCATGAAGTGAGAGCCAAGGGCAGCCAGGCTGGGTTATCAGAGGAGTTCTGCAAATGCAAGTGGTAAGGGTGTCACTCCTTTCCCTGAAAATTCTTGCTACCTAAACCTCAGCTCATGAAGTAAAGGGTGAAGTTATAGATGAGTTGCCCAGTGGAAACTAAATTAAACTACTCTGGAGATTGTAGGAGTGAAAGATTTCATTTCCTAGAAAAACTGATTTAAAAATGCTTATCCCTACCTCTCTGTCCATCTATCATAGGTAATTCCAGGTGCCTATCACTGTCACTACCAGTCCTGTATGGGAAATCTCTTTATATCAACTCATCTCACATGATATTATCAAAGGGTTCAACAAAAGCAGATCCTGGGAGCAAAAAAAAAGCTCTTTCAGCTCTGCAATTACCTCTGATTTTAGCCAGATTAAAATTATAGGGAAGAGTTGAATTTTAATTATCTTGAAATTCTGGCATAAAGGCATAATTATGATGTTTTTGTTTTGAATGCATTTCATAAGCAGGTGATATAAATAAATTCCTGAACAGAGGGCTCTGTAGAGGAGTAGACAATGGCAGCTTTGGTGCTCCAAGCGTACTGATCGAGTGAGGCTTCACAGATGCATGATTTGTATTTTACTGTGGTCTCATTGGACACTTTTTGAATACATATAATATTAAAATATATTCCCTTAAGCAATAAGGAAAAGGCAATTCATAAGGGATATACAAAGGAAAACTTTCTTTTTGATCAGAATTCAGTAATTAAAAAAAATTTTAGTCAGATTTACTATTAGGTGTTTCGCTAGCTGCTACTGTCTTAATGTTGAAGCCAGATGAATATACACTTTGGTGAGAAAATACTTAAGTTTATCTTCTGTTTTTCCTTAAATATTTGCATTTCGATAGTACTCCTGTAATACGAGAAATTTTACAGAAAACTAGAATTTCATACATTGCAAGAAAAAGGAAGATAGAAAGGTTATGCGTCAAAGACAAGAAAAGAAGCAAGGGAGAAAAGAGAAAGACTGATTTATGAAACAAAATTAGGAAGCAAAGGGGACACTAATAAGAGGACACAGATATGGCAAAGGGAAATTTTGAAGAAAATGAGACAAAAAGTCACATATTTTCAATGTCACATATTTTAATACTGTGACATTAAAATGCTTTGACTTTTTTTTTTGATTCTTAAAAATACTGGAAAGAGGAGACACATGTAGAGGATGAAAGAGCTTATATTTCCTTTAATTCACTCTTTAAAGAAAATGAAATCTCAAACACTGGCATACTGTAGCCAGACTCCTGGCATTGCAATACCTTGTTCATGTTGCAAGAACGTTGTAGCTCATCCAGAGAACCATCTGAGTCTCCACCTGCCTGGGATTAGACCCAGGCAAAGGCCTGCAATATGTTTGCTCACCTTTTGGCATGAGGAAACACAGAGGAGTTAAATACAACTTCTCTGAGCAAGTGTTTTCATTTCACATCACCCTCTGCAATAGCATATTTTGCATGACATTGGCAAATCTGCCAGCATCCCAATTGCCTTCCAGCTCTTTCTAGAAAGAGTCTTCTCTAAAGTGCAGCAGTAAATGCCATAAAGATCAGTCGGGGTTTTGTCCACACCAAAGAGCTGCACCACTGCACTGGTGGCAGGGAAGCAGTTTAGAAATAAATGGGTCAAGCTTTAGTCAGCTGCTCACTGAAAAAAGCCCCAACAAAAACCAGCAGGATATTTAAAAAGTCACCTCCTGTTCTTTTATATCTAGAGGAGAATACAACCCTGCCAACAGGAGGCATTTCTTACATGCTTCAGTGCAAAGTCAACCAATTGGGCTTAAATGTCCTTTTTTAGCAAAATGAACAAGTAAAACGTATAAAGGCTCTTCCCTCTGGTGTGCTGTGAGCAGCAGCCTCTCTGCCAGAGCACGAGGAGCAGGCAGGGGAGCCAAGGTGGCACTGCAGGCAACAAGCTCAGGCACCACCAGCCCTTCACAGCATGTTCTTGCCAGCTGTGTTGAAGAATACTACAGAATCTTTCCTGAATTTCCTGACATCCAAAGCAGGGGTGCTGTTAACCATTCTGGTGTCCCCCTGTACCTATTCTACATCTTTTGTCTCAGCCCTCAGCATGATGCCCTCTGAGCACTGGATGGCTGTAGCTGTGCAGCCCCAGCTGTGCCAACGCAACCCCTGTGTCCACAGCAGCTCACTGGGGACCTTCTCCAGAGATTATTCCTCCTCCTCCCTTCCCCCTCAACCCAGCCCCCCATCACCTGATTCTTGCTCATTTAACCTCTCCCTAATGTGCTTTTGTGAAGATGAGCCAGATTGGTTCACACTGTTTGAATAGCAAGGCTCGCTTATCGGGCTTGCCTAAACCAAAATGGGTGAGGGAGAATGCCATAAGAAGTGGATCCAAGGGGAATATTTTCTGGTAGAAGAGTGATAATGGGCAAGCTGGGATCACTAAAAGCCTTCCCCTGACAGATATCTAACAAAGTACAGCTCTGCCAACACCTTATAGAGGTACCAGGTACAGACTGAAGAGCAAGAGACTTAGAAAAAATATGAAGAATGAGCTATTCTGCATTCCCCGAACCTGGATTTAGAGAGGCAGAAGTACATAGCCTGCTGATGGACAAGCTATGCCAAAGAGCACTTAGGCCCCTATAAACTGCCTGGAACACTTATACGAAATTGAGCTATTGTACAGTAATTTGAAGGCTAGAGTGCAGGAAAAAGGAGATTTTACAGTTCTTTTTAATGTTTAAAATTTAAACATTTGGACTGAGAATATTTTTTGGTCAGTGTAAGACCTTTTGAGAGTTGCTACTCTCCATGACTGGAAACTTAGCTTTTTGTATTTGTTTAAAAGATTAGTATTTCTGAGTAGGAGAAGGACCTAGAGAAACCCCAAGTATAGTCATCCTTTCCTTTTTTTCCCCTCTAATTCTGAAACAGTAAACTGATTATGATATATTCTCATTTTCTAAAGGCAGAGAGCAAGATGCAGCACAGGGAGTAAAAAATAGCCCTAAAACCTAAGGTAAGCCTTAGAACTCTGATTAGCCATGGCACTGTGTGTTTTGATGAGGAGAATGCACACTGGTCAGAACTGGCAGATTGGAGAGTGAGTATGTACATATGGGAGCCTGCTTGCCCTAAAACTTAAATTGGCATCAAATACCAAATAGTTAGAAATTCTAGCCCACACACATAACTTACTATTAATTTGGCCCCAGCACTTCAGTGCAGGCTGTTGTAATTTAGTATTGAAATACAGCTATGCATCAGAGGGATGCACATTCCAGTGTTTGTATTGGATATGTAGGTAAATACATCTCAATATAGAAGACATGCAGGTACACAACAGTGACACTCTTAACTCTATCCCACCCCCTCATTAATGAGGACATTTTATTTTCTTCACTCCCACCACCCATAAGAATAATAGCAAAGGTAGTCTGAAGATTTTCTGTCTTCAGAAATTTTGTAGACTGTATTCCAATTTGTTGATGCATGGCCATAGAGTGACCATGATCTTTCACCCAAAGAGAAACAGCATTTAAAAATTGCCCAAAGCAATCAAGAAAGCGTCAAAATGGAACTGTTCAAAAATACCTTCTGCCTTCACGGAATCCATTTTTCACCCTGGTTTACAACCACTTAGCTAGTCACCTGCCAATAGCCTTAGGAGAATTTAAGATGGATGTTCTTTTTTTTTTTCCCCAGAAAATCCATAGACTCAACAGTTCTTGATGCTGTAGTTTTGTCACAAAATCTTTGCATTTGCGGTAATCAATATAAGACCTAGCTTTCCCATATGATGTCCATGGAGGTCCTTTGTGTAGGCAATAAAACCCACCAACCAGATTACTATTTCATTTTTTCAAATATGTGCTTGTTTCTCCTTTAATTTGGGAAAGACAGTGAAATACAGCTGGCACTGTTTTGGCTTCTCTTTAACCAAGGAACATCTCTATTCATGACTCAATGGAACTTTGAAAGAGGAGGTTTAAACCAACAGTAGTGTTCCTGCTAGTCAAGGACAAAAAAAACTATATGGTGAACCAGTTTCAGACTCTAGCTTGCAAATACACTTCTGGCAAATGAAAGAAGATGGAGATACAGCTCAAATAAAAACGAGAAGTAATCATAGTAATCAAGCCTACTTCAGGCATGATCTCAAATAACACTGCAAGACCGGTAATACTGTGTGAGAGTTAGCGCAGACCATTTCCCAGTATTCTGGAATGAGTGATATGCAAAACCACAGTTGTAAAAAGCATTAACTTTTGAGCCCACATATATTCTTCTGACATTTGTTTTATAACAGCAGGGTATAAAATGGGAATGTTTGCTATCATCATTTTGGATTTTGCAGTTTTTTGCGTGCAGTTTGAAAGGTAGTGGACTCACAGATGATGATGAAACAGTTGCTAGACCAGTTCCAAGATGATATAGAGCCAGGTTATAACCCCTACACATGCCCTTGATGAGCCATCACTCACTCGCATCAAAGGGAATACTCACACAAATGCTAACTTTTCACCAACACCTGTAAGCATCAAATTACTGCTCTATTTGCTTCACTGATGTAAAAGGCATTACATTTTTTCCTCCCTCATCCCTTTCTTTTCTAAAGCAAATACATCAGAGTGCATCAGGTGAAAATATTCAGGGTAACAGAATGCAGATCAGTTTGGTTTTACAGGTTCCCTTTGGCTCTGCTCATTCTCTCCAGAGCTGATCTGTGGCTGTCAAGGTTGGAGTGCCACAGCAGACAACTTTTTAATGATCTGGGGCATATTGCCAAATAGCTCCTTTTTGATTTCCATCCAACACAAAAAAATAGTATTAGATTTACCAACTCTTGTATCATGCTGCTGACGTATCTAGAGGGTGATTAATTGTGCCACTGGAGTCTATATAGTGCTCTATTCTTGACAAAAAGAGCTTTTAAAATCTATTTAATAACTATAATTATGAGTGAGGACAGAGGCCCATAACTGTAAACAGGTTCTCTGTGTTTCTTACTGAAGTACCTGCCAACAATTGAAGGATGGAAAGCCAAAGAGCATTTTGTACCAGCAAGCAGAATGCAACGGCTTTTCAGGATGAATTCTATCTTCCGTGAGCAGTTTGGTCTAGTAAGAACCAATGAATCTATTAATCTGTTCTGCAAGACAATGGATAGCAACGACCTGTCAGCTTTATGAGATCCATCAACATCTTTCTGTATCTTTCTGAAGAAGGCCTGTATGCCCTCTGCAGGCTCTGTAAGATAGAGTAGCACCATTAACACCGTCATTGCTGCTGCTACAGAGCTTCCTTTCTCTGGGTTCCTAACACAGTTGTTTCATTGAGTAACACCATATTGAGTTAAAATTTTGCAGAGAGATTCTTTTTCTCTCAGTGAGGGATTTTAACTTTGGGTTGGTTTTTTTTAAAAAAAGTTGTAATTGAAATGAAACCAGAAAAATAACTCTAAATTTGAATTTATACAGTTACAAAAAATGAACAATATAGAGATATTTTTATTCCTAGCTTTAAAGGGAAAAGCATATAAAATAAAAGACAACAGTGGCAGAGCTATTGATATCTTGACACTGATACATTCCTCGTGTTGCATCTATATTGATTTAAAGAATGAGAAAAGAGAGGTATAAATTTATGGGGGCATTTTGGATGAAATTTTGCATTCATTTATTAAGTGAAATTTTATAGAGTACTAAACCATTGACCCTATCACTTGTTCTTACAGATTTATGGCTGAATCTCAAGCCTACTGAAGTCAATAAGGGTCTTTTCAACAATAGACTTCAAATCAGGACCTTGTTGCCTGACTCTTCACTCACTTTAAGCAATTTTATAGAAATATTACATCAGTGTAAAGCTATGAAGAAAGCAGATCTATTCCCATTCTTCAGGGGGAAAAAAAGCACATTTAGGAATTCAAAAAGTACATAGTTGTGTGTATTTATGTTCCAGGCTTTGCTTTGGCTCTAGCATGAAGAGTTCAGAAAGCAGGTAATGAAGGGAAGGTTAAAGGGCTTTAGGAGGAATAATAAAGGAGCTGGCTAATTGCCCACAAGATGTAACATGGGAAAAATGCAAGCTAATATAACTCAGGAAAAAAAATTATCTGCAGCACAAATATTTAGCTAGAAGGGAAAACTTGGAAGTTTTGAGGGATTCAAAAGTCTGAGTGACTAGAAGAACCAGAGAAGCTCATCTTAAACAGCAAGTTCTCCCACAATAACTGTAAGATATATATTTAAAATTGTACAATATTTTTTGAGCACTCATGATAATACAGATACAGAAGTGCTATGTAATGTACAAATATTCCATACAGGAATGGAGTTAAGCAATCTCTGTGTAAAGTGCATCTACACTTCTTTCTTCACATTATTAGTGAATATATTAGTGAATATAGTGCACTTGATAGCCATTTTTAAATCACAAGACCGTCCAAATTGTAGCAATATAGCTTTCAAGTATAGGCTTAGCCTGTAGATACAAGTCAAGTAGACAAAACTACAGTATATGTCAGTAAAAAGGCAAATGAAACGGTAGCTTTTGTGAGGTTTTTTAAACTCCCAAAATATATTTATTTATAAGCACCACATCATAAAAATTATGTCACTACGTTGCTGGCATTTCAGAGATCGGTAACAAGATATGAGTAACGTGGATTGACTGACCTGTGAAGAAAGAACTAAGTAGGTATGGTCATGGTGTTTTACTCACTAGCTAATGGGGTTTGCAAGTTGGTGTACTGATGTGGTTTAAAGAGGTAGATTGAGTGGAAATTGAAATAGAAATTTCTTTTTGTCACCTCTCCAGGAAGAAGGTAAAAAGGCATGCAGTACTATAACCATAAAGTTAGTATCTTTTGTATACTGAGATAGAGAAGTAAAGTGTAGAGAAGATGTGTTGACATTCTGCCAATATTTGCAGAACACTGGTAGAGGAAAAGAGTAGAAGATTTCTTTTAAGTGGTAGACTCCATAGTTGTGACTGTTCACAAGATAATTCAGGCAAATGTTTCATCTCAGTATCAGGCAATAATCCTGACAATGACCCTCCACAAGAAATGACAAAAAGCTCCACAGTTTGCCTTTAAAAATAAGGCTAAAGTGAGACTTGAATGCAATTGTGTGTTGTAAGGATAAGGAAAACATGACAAATCCCACTTTTCTCATCACATATCTCAGTCAAGAGTATGGGAGCACTGAGTAACTGATGTTTCCTATCTTCCTGTCATATTTGTTGAATCTATACTGTCAAAGACGCTTTACAAATGGCAATGGGTACTACCCATAGGAAAGGAATTTTGATATGGGTGTGATGCATGTATTTGCCTATACTGGGACACCAAGTTATGTCAAGTCTGAGTGTAAATTTCCAGGATTTCTGGGTCTTCTGAGGGGTGGAAGTGAGTCAAGTCATGCTGGCAGCAGGAGCCTCCTGAGGAGGCTGATAGCTCCCACAGTGTTCCGTTCCAGCTGCCTTTCTCCACAGACTCTGCAGGCACTTGGGGTAGCTGGGTTCAGCTGAATGTCCCAGAGAGGAGTTGAAATTAATGAGTTCAGGACAAAGTGTATCTACTGTTATGGTGTGGCATGACCTTCACTTTCCTTATCCTGCTCTTTCTTGTTATCCTTTGTTGCATATTTTCTTAAATTAAATGAGCAACTGAAATCATAAATTTGTGTCCTGTTGACCTCTGGCAAAGACTTATTTGCACAGCACTCAGTATAATAGGAGTTCACCTGATTGGGTCCCACAGGCTTTACCTTCATACAAATAATTATTGGTGCCACTAGGATAAATGAACTTTTAGGCCTCTGAGAAAATTATTTTCAAAGAAAGGAAGGAAAATAGAAAACGAGTACTATGATATTAAGCTTATTTGACAAGGATATGCAAGATAAAGGAAATTAAAATGGCATTGAGGATGGGAAAAAGAAAAAGCAAAGACTAAAATCACTTTCAAAGAGGGAGAGGTATGAGAGGAGTTTAAAATTTAGTAGTCACAGAAGAAGGAACACCACAGTGTGTCACATTAATAAGCATTGTAAGTAGGAATGTTGATTAACTCAGGAATGACTTATTATAATATAAATGACAGGACCTAATGGAACTGAAGTGACAAGGTATGAAATGTGTATTAGAGAAAGCAAAATGAAAGCTGAATTCCTGTGGGACAAGTAAACCATTAGAAAAATTTATAACAGGTTTGTTAAAAACTGGGTTTGGAAGTTTGTAACTTAGAAGGGACAAGGAAATGAAAAAGAATCTGGGCACAAAACAAGATGGTTGATACCTTGCAACTGAGTCTAGAAAAAAAAGTACAGAAAAAGTGCTATTAAAAGAAAAAATTACATGGAAGAATTAATATATAAACTGAAGGAAGAGAGAATAAATTTTTTTTTTTTGTGTACGTAACATCCCACCTAAGTCAAATGGCAGTGCACAGGTAATAATTGCTGTTCCACAAGACTAAATCACACCAGCATGATTTCAAAGGACTCATCCTCAAGATTAAGAAAATGCACACCTCTTCCTACCACCACCAAGAAAGAAAATAGGTAATTTTATCCAAATATGCTTAAAAACATATAACTTGATAGACGCTTACAAAAGGGTTACTACAAATACTCTCTGTGACATAGAAGTCTTTGTATACCAAAATAATCATGACTGCAAAATATGTTCCAGTGAGAAATTACTGCCTGGGTTAAGGAAATAAAAGGGAGTTTATGTTAGAGTGGAAACATATCACTTGGCTGTTTTTGTAAAATTACTGGTTTCAATTAAATTACAAAATACTCAGAAGATTTGTATTCCTTAACATTTTAATTTCTGCAAATATAAATTGACCAGATTACAACTGCAGTGATAGCTTCAGAAAAGATATCAAGAAGCGTTACCAAAACCAGTGCATTTGCATGCTTACCACAAAACAAGTCAGGGCAGAGAATATATACTGCATTACCAGATATGCTATGCCTCATGAAATGAGCACAAATGAAGTGGGACAGGAAGAAGAAAATGATGAAATGGTGGAACTGAGGAGATGTATTCAGACAGAAGAGTGACTGCAAATGAAGCTGCAAACCCAGGGCTCAGCAGTGTGAAATGAATGTGTAGGTTAAATTATTTTGTTGGCAGTACCCTGAAAACTAAGAGCAGACATTTTTAATCTGGCATATTCAAGGCTTTTGTTATAAAAGCTGGGTATCATTGAGGTGGACTATAAAGAAATGCATAGAGGGCAATAAAGAAGAAAATATGCTATTAATATCAGCTAGAAGGATTAATAACATAATGGAAGCTATGAGAAAGTAATTTTATACTGGATATAGTATTATTATTTTCTTCAGCCTTATGCCTTTGCACTATGTATGCCAGGTATTTGAAATGCTTGTGTTACATGCCATGTTATGTGAGCAGATTACAGAATGCCTGAATAGACATTTGTGACATGTGGCTCACCACTTCCAGTCAGTGAAAATTAGGAAACATTTGTACTGATTCAATTGTGTAAGTATTTTTAGTGAAATTAGAGACAGTGTTAGAGCACTGTGATACATTTTGATATTAATAAAATGCTGCCATAACTAAACTGGCAGTCAAGAGAAATTTTTGAGAGCAAGCACACCATTTATGCAGTTAATGTAAACCACTCAGAGTGTGGTACTAAAACATGACATCCAAAAGGTGATCAATTTAGTATATTATAAAAGTGTGCTACCTCTACAGCAGGACTTGTCCCAGCTAAGTAATTGGTTTTTTAAGAAGCATGATTAGGACAAAAGTGAAAAAAATTTAAGAACAATGGAGATGATTCAGAAATCAGAGACAGAGCATGTCAGAGAGGAGATTGCAGCTCAAAAGAGAGAACATGAAAATCCTGAGCTATGACTAATGAGGGCAAACATAAAGGCAGCAAAAATAAATTTAAAACCAATTTTTGAAATTGTCAGTACCTGGCAATTCAGAGAAGTCTTTCAGCTGACAATAGAGTCCTCCATAAAGCCTGTAAGAAGTTCATTCAATGCCAAGGGTGTTGAGGGTAAAAAGGACAGAAAAATCTAAAATTAGAGATAGCAAAAGCAGGATTAAAGACATTAATATGAGGGAAATTGTACAAGCTAGATGAAAAATTATAGGAAAAATTATCCAAAGTCAGAAGAATTTATAAATATTCCACACTGCAAGTGCACAAAAGTTATAGGCATTTAGCCCCTGCTTGAGGAAACTAGAATTCGCACCAAAAACCTCAGCAAACTATTCAAGTGTTTTGTTTGGGGGAAAAACTAATTTTAAAAATACACAGCAGTATTCAAAGGATTCCAGTTGGTGCCATAAGCAAATGTGTGTGGTCTAAACAGAAGGAAAAAACCACCATGTCTTCTTGTTTCTTATTAGTGTCCCATGGCAGGAGGAACTATTAGTTAGTCCACACAGCTGATGTGATACTGGAAATTAGAAGATGAATAGTAAAAGGTTAATGAAGATTTCATAAAGGCAAGTGGACACATAGACCACTCACGAATATTATCTCAGAGTGGAACTATTCTGTAGCTGATACTCAGTGATTCATATCTCCTGTAGACAAAGTGGGACATTATGCTAAATGAATACTCCTCTGGTTATATAACAAAAGAGAAATGTTAAGGTTTAATTGATTAGAAAAAGTATTTACCTGACAAGAGAAGTAGTTCTCACAGTGAGTTTAAGGGTAAGTCAGGACTGAAAGCTGAGAATAAAATCTGAAGTGGTTTTCAAAGGATTCAGATAGCAAACTTCAATTAACATTAACAAGACCTATGTTGTTAGACCAAAATGTAGTTTCAAGAGGTGAATTTAAAATCCTGACAACAGGCTTCTGTAACTGGACAAACTAGGATTGTAAGGAATAATCAGTTTAAGTGAGTAATTAAGGTGTTAAATTTGGAAAGGATGAGCTCTCACGAGGATTCAGTTCACATGTTTTTAGGGAACTTCACACACACACACCCCCACACTCCAGCCTCCCTTAGCAAATTACCTTTATAAACTTTGAATATGTCCACATAGAATACAATTGTTGGACAAATACCTATCCCTCTGCATGTTCCCTGGGTTCACATTTTACTGAGAATCCACATCCTTACAGCTGAAGTGATTTCCTCACTGAAGCCAATGGGTAATTTTCTATTTATTTGAACAGAAGACAGACATTTATGTAGCCTATGATATCTGAAGAGAGACAAGATGTATCTTCCCTATCAGCATCTTTCTTCACTCACTTATACCTTACCCATTTGCCCTGAAGAATTACACTCCCAGAAGTCCCTCATGCACCACTTTCTCTTTTTTGTGCATTCAACATTGTTTCCTTCCTTAGAATTTTCTCTATCTGCTTGTGCCCCCTCTGACCTCCAAACCTTTTAACTCATCCTTCCTCCTGAAAGGGAGACAATCTTTTCTTCCTGTTCAAATATTTTTGCTTGGTCCTAAAAAGTCATCACGAATCCCAGCTTCACTCATGTTATACTCCCTTCCTGCTATTCAACATTTCTGGCTTTGATTTTAATCCTTCTGATGCCCCTGTGTGCCATGTACCCTAAAGTCCTGTGAAATTCACTCTCACCCTTCCTGTGCCCTCCCACTCCATCACCATCCACCCACTTCTGTAACTTTGCCTGCCAGGACTCTGAAGGTCTTCTTCTCTCCTCTTTGGGAAGCCTTTCTTTGTGCTTCCTGGTCCCACTGCTTCTCCCTCAGTGGGACTTCCCTGTCTGTAACCTCTGCTCCGCGCAGTTTTACAAGTGACTCCAACTCTTTGATTAATCAGTTAAATTAAAAGGTTGATTTATCCTAGTAACTTCACTATGATGTAAAATGTCTTTTCGAAAGAGAACCTACCACAGTGGGAGGCTCCAGCCCTGTTACAGCAATGATTTCTCTGTGTGTCTCTTCCCAACTGGAGTGCTTAGAAAGTAAACTTCCCTCTCAAAAGAGTTCAGAGGGTTCACCTCTTTTAGAAAGTTGCTCAGTGTTTTAGCAGCTGCCTAGGCATGATAGCATGCTTGTTGTGGCAGATACTTGACACTTGTCAGACATATTTCTGTCTTCTGTTTTGCATAGACTTCGTAAATCCTGGCATTTGTTATGGATTTGTTTTATTGAATGAACTGCTCATATCTTTATTCTGCTTCTCTTGTGGTTTCTCCAGTCATAGCTTTTATTCTGCTTAATGTGGCACTACAGGGGACTTTGTCTGTCATCTAAAGACATGTAATACCTCACCAGCTATGCAGTAAGACTTAGACTTTTTTCTGAATTTTCTTCCAGTTCCTTCTTTCACTGAAAATTTGGGGAACTTTACTGGGAGTCTTATCATAACTAGTTTTCAGCATTTCCTTGGCAACTCAGCCTTTGCCTGCTGCTTTCCCAGGTTTAACTAGAAGATAAAATGTCTAGTTCTGAGCATCAAATTTCTCTGTCAATGTCAATCATTTCTTGAAGTGACGGTCCATTTAACATTTCTAAAAGTACTCTGCTCATCTATACCTAGCCTCTTCTTCAATTTTAAAAAAACTTTGAATGCTAGTGCTTTAAAAATGAATAGGAATATCTATGTCCTCAAGTTGGAATGAATGTTTCTTGATTAAATATTCAAAATCTAAACAGGGAAGTTACCCTCTTTTTTATTTGTCACATTCTGAAGTTACATCTACATTTTCTTTTGTCACATTTAAATCCCCCATAAGTTGTTAGAACACTTGTGAAAACTACATGTTGTTCACAAGAAATGATGAAATTTTTGTTTCTGGAACAATCAAGAATCCTACTCCCTATTATTACATAATAGTAATCACTGTGATTTCCTGTGTTGGATACCTAGACATACATGTACAAATGTGGTCCAGATCATGGTCCCTATCTGTATGACACTAAAATTGGACTGAAGTATGTGAAAATTAACTTTGCTTGCCTGTGTACATGAAGAAAGGACAATTTTCAGTGCTGTTGGCGCTATCAGTGTGGAACTTATTATGGGTAATAACATTATTGTAAAATAGATCTTTAAAAATAAAGATGATGTAATATTTGTGTACACCATAGAATAAAACATGCTTTAAATGAAATAGACTAATTTTATTGATGGTGTCAAAGAAATGTAAGTCTTTCTTGATGAAAAATCTAAACAGAGCATAGTCAATGGTCAGCAGTACATCCTGAAATTTAGTATGCCATGCAAAAATCTGTGTTACTTTTAATAGGAATTTAAATGCATCGACTACATCCCTTGACACAGTGTATGTATAAATCACAACTATTAAGTTGCTTTTAATAAAATGCAGCCAGTGATCTATGTCAGCATTGTAAAATCTAGAAATATAGATGTAAACCTAAGACTGTGTTTCTAAGTCATGCTATCAAGTCTCTCTCTCGTCTGCATGTGTCTACAAAGGACTGCTCCAAGCTTGATTTATACTCTTTTTCTGTTTCTTGGTCTAGAACAGACCCTTAATGTTACTTAAACTCATTTTTGTATTTACTGAATCTAAGCAACCTGGTAAGTATGGTCTGAAGGACTGTAACCCTACACACGCATTAGCACAAATACTAATGCTAAGTCACACATACTAATGATGATGACTTAAAATAATTGGAAGGTAAAAGCTCCTGACACTTGAATAATGCTAGCTCAGGTTAGACTGGACTTATAGCAGAAAGTGCAAAATCTGGTCTATACTAATTTCTTTACCCGTATAATGACAATATACTCTGTTGATTGTGTACCATGCTAAAATACAATTTGTTCCTTTACTGAAGACAAAACCCATGGAAGAAAATCGTCTTAGGTACTCAGGTTGTTCAAAAGGAAAACTCAGACATCTCACTGGTATAGTACAATTAAAGCATATTTGCCTTTACAAAAACAATATCTACTGTGTTCTAGTAGAAAAATGAATGTCAGCTAACAATCTAAAAGCAATGAACAATAAACTTAAATTATAGTAAAAGTCAATTAGCATGCCAATTAGTCTATATTGCAAGGAACTTACATGAAAAACCTTATTTTTCACTGTCATACAAGGTGTCGAGGAATGAACTCTGTCATTTAGGATTCACTAATAATTATAAAGGGGAGTTTGATGGATTATGATGTGACTCCATAAAGTAGTAATGCAAAATAGCTACTCGCCAAATGGTAAAAGCTTTTATACTTCAGAAGCTTTTAAAAGGGTACACATGGTAATAGAAACTCACTTTGCAAAAAGACAAATAAATCTGGGGATGCATATGCTTTGTGTCAGTTTCATGTGGTTCCTAAACAAGATTTTTACTGAAAATGTTCTCAGTGAAAAAGATCATAACATGGAGAGAAACACATTCATCAAGTACAACACAAACCAAGACCAAGACTTTATTCTTTTGGGAATGGCACAGAAAAGTTAATAATCTGCTCAAAGCCACAGGGTTCACAAGAGTATAAAAGGGACTGTAAAGGCAAAGACTACATTAAGCAAATATCAAATGCATGAAGAGACCATAAATTCACTTCATAGCAGAAGATAATGAGCTTTTTGGTCTGAGTTTAATTTCAAAACAGAAGCAGCTGACTTCTGAAAGAGCTGGACATCCAATGTTCAGCCTACATGTTTTTTTCCATTTGTTGCTTCCAGCCCTTGGCTGGGATTTTGTAAGGCTTGAACATGGGTCGATTGCAATCTACTGCTTATTTTTGGCTGAATTCTTCATTTGGCTTTTGTCCTATAAAAAGCATAAGCAGTCTTTGTGGAAGGATCATGAAAACATCTAATTATTTATCTCCATCTAATGATAGCATGAATTAATATTGCATACAAACTATTTTCACTTAGATGAGTAGGAACTCCTATGGTCCCCAATAAGCAGTTTTACCACATGAGTCTCGAGAAACTCAATTCTGGCTGAAAGGATTTGGGCTATGCTACATTTCTGTGCCTGGAAATTGATTTTACTCAGAGTAAACATCAGATCAGACTCCCTATCTTCCTTGAGTCCAGAATGTCCTGAACTTTCTTCCTACTTTTGAGTGCATCTACCTTTAGTTTAATCCTTCCATGAATTCATACCTTTTTTTCTAATAATTTTAATGACTTTTATAATTTTATTTTTAGTAAATGATTCTTTGCTTTTCATCATGGAAACTGATAAAGGAAAATACCAATAGAGTAGGGAAAATGAAAGCAGAAAGACAAAACTAAGGACAATATGAGTGATGTAGAATTCTAGCCAACTAAAGAATACCTGGAAAAAAGTTGCCAGTTCTAGAAAATGTCTAACTTTGGAAGAATTGTTTAATGTCTGATGTTTTTAGAAAAATACACCTTTTCTTCATATATTTATTTAAATAATTTCCGTGGAAGTAATTGCCACCTCATTCCATGACGTGTTCTTGAAAACGGATCACCCTGAGGATGCAGTGATTATGTACATATTTAATGTTTTGTTTGAAGTATATCACTTTTTGAACCACATATACAAGAACTGGCTTTCAAAACATGCAAAGTGGCCGAGAGACCTCACATACAACCCATGCCCCCAGGATTTGCTCCTGTCACAGCCATGTCTGAGGGAGAACAGAAAACCAGCGTGGCGCTTGTTATAACATCCCCTGGGTTTGTGGTATGTTCAATATTTCATAAGGATGAATAGTGGGTTTAAACTAGACAAACAAGTTACCATGTAAGCTAATGGTCCCCTGTGTTTCTGCTGCATGTTGGGGAAAAAACCCCACACTTCTCACAGTTAATTCAGTGCTTTGGATGTTTTAAACTGTAAAGAAGGCAAGTTTAAGAAGACGTTATGAGAATGCCTGTTGCAGTTTCCCCTTCCAAACCTTCCAGAGCTGTTTGGGAAGAGTGCAGCTAAAAAAGAAAAACAACAAACGAATCCCACTCAATAATTCTTTATTCCATGAGAGCATGCTAGTAGGGTAGCCCTCGTGTTTTGCATTCAGCCCTTGCCCAGTGCTAGCACAGGAGTGCTTTCTTCAGACATGACAATATAAATTTGAATTTGCCCTCAAGATCATCTGATTGAAATGCTGTGGAACACTGCAACAACTGCCTTATAGTCACATATACAAGCACTCAGGGAAGAGTCTGGGAAGAGCATTTTCAAGAAAAGATGCCTAAGAATGATGAAACTGACTTTGGTAGTCAAATATAACCTAGTGGTACTGCCAGTATATATGAACTACAGTCATAATTTGAGATGGAATGCGTTTCAAGACCTGCAACAGAAGAAGGCTCTGATAAGGAATGTGTTACTATATTGCCAGTGTTAGTGGCCTGAAGATGGTATTTGCTGCCAAATGTTCTTGAATTCTTTTCCTGGTGTACATTTTTCAATGCATTTCTAATGCGATCACTTATTATTTAGTTCTCTCTCTATTTGATGAAAGCATAAATTAAGATAAAGTGCATCAAGGTTACTGATGCTTTCTGATAATAAACTAAAACTGTTGATTAAGCAGATGATGAGTTTAAGTCAACATTCTTTGTATTAAAATGCTTGATGTAGATTTATGAACTAACCTCACAAAAGTTTTGCAAGTATAAAATAAATTTAAATTATGATAAAGAATACTTTACTTTAGCATAATTTAACATCTACAGTTTTAATACAGAAAGTCATTTAAGTAAGAAAGGACATAATTAAGCCCTATCAATACACTGAACTGTTTATTTTTCAGATTAAAACATCAGAAGTATTCTTGGTCTTTCATCTTGGTTAGGCAGTGCATTTGTTTTGGATTTCCATGGCTATTTAATATACATTATCTGTTCGAATGAATCTCTTTATTTTAAATTTTTTTTTAAAATTTTTTGTTTTTAAAGAACAATCTAAGAAATAAGTTTTGCCATTTCTATGACATTCACAGGTACAAAAAACTCTCCTGTTCTTCCCTTCTTGGGACATGAAATAAGATTTTCTCTAAATAATGAAAACCAGAGTCTTTCTACCACCTTTTTTTCCAGGCTGCTCTTTAGGCCAGGTGAGATAGTTGTCTACGCTGCGCACTTAAAGACATGCCTTTGGGGCCAGTTTTGGAAGGATTCATGTGATTTTTCTGGGACTCTTTCAAATGAATCCTCTTCCTTGAGGATCATCTCCATTTCAGAGCAGAGAATGTTTGTGGAGAGCCATGGGTACACGCTGCCGTCGTGCTTCAAATTCCCACTGCGTCTTCCGGTGACAAGGCTTTTCTAGATTGTCCTTCATTTGGCTTGATACAAAACCCCCCATTCCTCTTTTCTGAACCCAGATTGAATTCTGGCGATTATATGGCACCATGTGGATGAGAGACATTGTCCTTGGATTTCACTACAGAGTGTTTTCAGGACTGCCTTATCAAACAATTCTTCACAAGGCAGTGACCCTGCTGGTTCGGGTTCCTTTTCATTTCAGTTTCCTTCTGAGAAACATATTCAATTTAACACTATTTAAAAGGTACTTTCAAATTATGGATTTCATGCAACTCCAAATTAGCAAACATCAACAATGAATATTATTCCATTTCTTTCTGCAAACCTTTCTCCTCATACTTTGCATTCAGCCCATAGAGTACAGAGATTAGCTCATTACAGCCAAGGGAAGGAGAAAAGGAAAAAGAAAAGGTTTGAATGTATCCAAGAACTGTTCAATATTCTCAGCAGTCACCAAAATGGCATTAAAAAGAATAGCATGCTTTTCATCATAACAAAATCTAAGGTTGTTCAGTGTTGTTTGAAATAAAAATAATACAGAATTATTTTACTATTAAACTGAAAAGCTTGCAGCTGAGAACAGTTCATTTTTTTGGAGTTATTGTGTTAAGATCCTGCAAATCTACTTGTAATGCTGAATAAGAATGATCCATGGATTAAAAATCAGTGAGGAGCTTTACAGAACACAGCAAATAAAATACAATAGGAACCTTACACTTCAGATACAGGATGAGTATAATCTCCACAACAGACAAGATAGGAAAGATCTACACAGGCTAAGCGAAATTAATCAAACTGTACTGCAGTGCTTGGCCTGGAATCTGGAAATGCTTTGAAAAGTCAATAAAGGAAGCCTTATCCCCAGCAGGAGTAAATCCATCAGATATGTCCACTCTCATCAGTTGGAGATCTGCCCCAATGTTTGTAAAATTAATGGACTACACTATATTGCTTTCATTTTTCTGCTGGTAAGCTGGAAAGGTAATTAGTACACAGTTGCATCCCCAAAAATATTTTCTAACAGAACTGGGTTTTTCCTGTAGCCATGTATGAAAACACACAGAAAGAAGCTAAGAGACAGAGGGATGGATTATCCACCAGGGCCAAATAAGTTTAAACTACTGCTTTCCCAGTTTGGGGGAAAAACCAACACACTGTTGAGCGAAACAACCCAGGAAACTAAAATGAAAGCAAACATGGGAAGTGGAAGAGGAAATATCTAGTTCTCCTTTATACAAGAAGTGATGTTTCCTAAAATGTTTAACTATTACAACCATTTCTAACTTTACAAATCAGAAAAACAAAGGATTTGAACAGAAAAATACAGCCAAAGCTACACTAAATAAATAAATAGGTTTCAGGGATAGAAATAATTATAGACTACCACTGAAGATTTTTGGTTTTGGTTTAGTACAGTATAGCTCTTCTTAGTAAATTTAATTTTATTTTTTCTCAATGCACTGAAATGCACTAAACTAAGGAATTAATAAAGGAAGACTATTAATGTGAAAATAGAGAAAACATGGTTAACTCCAACTTAGTTCAGAGGTAAGCAATTCCTATCAAAGCAGGAAACAGCAAGTCCTTATCTCATAATTAAAGTGATTGAGTAGGAAACATCAGGGGAATAGTCTAAATACAGCTAGTAAACGAAAGCAAAGTAAAAAATAGTGTGGCTATTCACTGGATAAAACAGTAGAGAAAGTAACCCCACCCTTCAAGTCAAATTTCGCCTCACTGACCAACTGGATTTGATATGTTTACAATGCAGAAAATCATACTTTTTGAGATTAAAAGTGTGGAAAATAGACTGGTGTCTTTTTAGTGAAATTGATATTATGTAGAATCAGTGTTCTAACTTAAAATGAAAATACAAATGAGATTTTCAAAGGAACCTAAGGGAATTAAGGTCTCCAACTCCTGTTAAATTTTATTAGGATTTAAGGGTCTAATTCCCTCACGCTTTGACAATCTCAAACTAAATATTTACCTCCTCTCTGCATCTTATGCCCTTTCTGCATTATTTACCACACTCAGAGACACCATTGCTCTCTGGAGCATACTGTGATTGTGCAGTATGTTCTCAACCATTTTATCTGTTTATGCCAAGAAGAGTAGCCAACATTTAAAGGTATATGAACTGTTTCTTGTATAAGAAATGAAAGTGAGTTGAAGAATATAAAAATATTTGAAATATTGATCCTGTTATTTACTACTGATATATGTTCCATCTGATATTGGATGTTCATCTCTTCACAACTGATACTGACAGCTCTTTGAATTTATCCTGCATAACTAGTGTCTTCTACACTCTAAAGTTTGGTAGAATCTCCCCAACAAACAGCTCAACAAGACAATCTTCACCTATGATCTGCTCTCCAGACAATGTTTTTCATTGAGAACTTTAGCACCTCTTTCCAGAGAACTGAGTTACTTTTAGACCAAATTATTTATTCCCCAAAATGTATCTTCCTATTAACTGATCAAGCATTTTGTATCTTGTCCTGTTTCTTAGGATTTTACTCCACTTCTCAGGATTTTTTGGCTCCAGTAATTTCCTGGGAATCACACTCAGCAAAACCATGGATAATGAGGTGCTATGTGCTCATATCCTCTGCACACTATGGATGCAAGTGGAAGGTTTCATCTAAATGATCTAGGCAAAAGGAATTAAGACACACTATGACCTGCATTAGGAAAGCAAAAGGGACTGAATATATTTGGCCCTGCGTATTGGAACACATGGTGTCAGTAACAATATCAGATTTTCTACTAGATTCTAGGTGCCTATTTTTAAAATAGTTTAAGGAAATGTGGTCTTAAAACACCACTGGAATGTGGTTACCTACCTTCTGTACACGTTTTTTGCAAACGAAGATTCCTTTCCTGTGTGTTGCTGTCCAAATATGCAGCTGTCATTGCAAAAAATAGTAACGCATGCTATTAGTAAAACCTTCAATTAGCGGAATTTGTAGCATGTGATACAGGATGAGAGGGAACAGCCTCAAGCTGCTGCAGGGGAGGTTTAGACGGAATGTTAGGAAAAATTTCTTCAATGAAAGAGTTGTCAAGCATTGGAACAGGCTGCCCAGGGAAGTGGTGGAGCGACCATCCTTGGAGGCATTTAAAAGGTGTGCAGATGAGGTGCATAGGGACACAGCTTAGTGGTGGATTTGGCAACATTAGGTTTACAGTTGGACTTGATGATCTTGAAGTTTTTTCCCAACCTAAATGATTCTATTACTGTGCGACTGCCTATAGCATCCCCAGATAATTTCTAAACTCTTTGACCTCAATTTATAAGAAAACAAGCACAGTGAGTACACGGGCATTTTAAATTCTGCATTATAGCACATCTCTGCCTGTTGGGTCTCCTATTAGCTATCAACAGATATCAGAATAAAACTACAAATGTGAAGCTGAGTTAAATCAGCTTTTTAGAATACCCCATTAAAACACCAAATAATCTTTTTCTTTCTTTCCTTAATAATCCCTTTTACTCTATGGCACAGAATTGATATCAACAGCTGATATCTACAACCTTAATAGGTTCCTATCTTGTTAATTCCCTTTGGACAGAGGTCATCTTTTCTGTGGCAATGTCTTCTCCAATGGAACATCTGGGAATTAATATAAAATGATTTATCTTGTTCCTGTTGTCATTCTTCTGGTAAAGACCTGAAACTCTGGTCATTTTACAACCAACCAAAATCCACATTTGTTTCAATGGGCCCTAGATGAAACCTGATTTGAATCTCTTTCCTTAAAGAGACATCATACACTTAGCTAACTGCTATAGTTCACAAAATTTAATGTTGCGTGTTTTGTATCTGATACACTAGAGGCAACTTTTCAAGTTCCTGCAGCTGCACAGCCTAAATCTTGGCACAATCTACTAATATATCTGAGACAGAAATATGACCCCATAAAAGTAGAGTATTATGAGCACTAAAGCTCTGCTATGTCTCAGTCAAAATATCAGGATTTTTTACTGTAGTATTCCACTCAGTATTCATGGAATAGAGTGTGATTAAAGAACCACTCTTGCTCTTGGTGTGCCGATTCAATAATTATTGTCTTTGTTTCTTTAATATATGCGTAAAGTCTCATCCCACACAAAACATGATATCATAAAGCTAAGATAATAGTAGAGTGAGACATCTTTCACAATGGCAGTAACAAACTCTGGGTGGTTTTTCAATGTTTATGAACATCAGCACTGTATTCATACACTTATTTCAAGCTTGCAGAAATTTACACTTCTACAGTAAAAGAGAAAAAAATATCCCTTGGAATGACTAAGGTAGAGCAGGATAAAGAAAGGTAAATGTGATTTTTAATTACTTTTCTGCAAGCAGACCTCAAGGGATAGAAGAACAAAATATCTTCTCTAATTCTGGAAGACGAAGGGGTGCTTCTAAATTGCTTTAACATTGGCTGGGCTCCTTCCAGAGCACCCACAGCTGCTTCGTTGCTCAGCCTCTTCTACTATTTCATCTCTAACTTGTTTTTCTCATCCACAGTATGTATACGGTCCCTGTCCTGGGTGTTTCTAGTACTTACATTGGCCACCTTATACAGGGCTGACACCAAGGCTCCTCCCAGTCAAAGGGATTGTTCTCCCTCTGTGTCACAAATCCCAGCCGCAGATGCTTCATCAGAGGGACACTCTTACCTCAATCCTGCCTTGAGCTATGTTATGGCCATGACAGCATTCTGAAATAATGCTCCACTGTCGTGATGGAGATTGATGTAAAAAACATTTTAAAAGTGATTAAAATGTTTAGCTATTTTATTTAATTTTTAAAAGGCTATTTTAAAAACATAAAACTCCATGACATTTTATGAGAATAACTACTTTGTCTAACACTACTCCAGATAAAGGAAATTTAAAATATAATGTTATGAGTATCTTCTTGGTTGAATACCAACAGCTTTTTGGCTAAAATGATTGATCATGGTGCATAAGAAAACGTGCCCTCTTATTCCTGTGCACTGAGGTTCTGATCCAGAAATACAACAGTCTCCAGGTGCTTACTTTTTCTTTCTTCTTACTCAGTGTGTAGTTTATGAGTTTGGGAGATCCCTGCAATGATCTGACTCTACTGGGATCTTTTATTAATTGCTGTTCTCTGTACAGACTCTTTCCTGCTCCAGATGTTCATGAAGTCCAATGTGCACTAGGAATACCTTGTGAAAATTAAACTATATTAGTCAGTACACATGTCATTTATTGGTATGGAAGCTCCACATTATCTAAGTATAGAAAAGGTAAAGAAAGCCTTTTATTTTACTTTTTCTGTAAATCCTGTCAGGCTAAGGTTTCATGAGACACTATGAAAAAATTTTCCGAACATATATTTGTCACACATTCTGCATTCTCTTTCATGACCAATTTTCTTTTATTAAAAATGCAATTGACTGTGTCTGGCAAGACTATTTGTATTGATTTACAACTAATAATGAAATACAAATTACAGCAGTTTCTGAGTTAATTGCACCTTTGGCCTTGTTTTTGACTGCAGTAAGGTTTTTCCAATCAGTCTCAGACACCTGGCCATCAGCCTCCTGGGACCGGCACTCTTGCCCTAGACATCTCTGGTCTCCTCTCAGAAGACTAGTGACAAAAATTGCTAAGTACTTGGGACCTTTCTATTCAGTTTGACAACTCAGCAAGTCCAGTGTCTGGTAAGCACCTAGCCTCCTTCTTCCTGGAAATGACAGCATAAAGTAATCATCTCCAAAATGGTCTGACTTAGAACAGAAACTTTACACAGAAAGCAGATATTAAGAGAATAAACACATCTGAACATGTCCTCTTTGTCTGGGAGCTGACAAAAACTAAGACACAGAACTTGACAAGGTTAAGGTCAAATCCATAAAAGGATTTATGTGTCTGGATCCTCTTCACTAGACTCCAGTACGCAAGGGACAGAATCAGCTCTTGACACAAACCCCTTGCTTACAGCCACAGAGAATCACATTCCCCCACTGGGAGCCAAAGCTTGGTGCTCTTTCCTGAACAAAAACACAAGAGAATTGGTGTTGACAGAGAAAGATTCTCCCATTACCTTTCCACATTTGTAAAATACCAAGTAGATAAAAATAAAGGCGGGGGTGAGGAGTGGAGATGGGGGTGGAAAGAAGGAAATAGGATTTACATGTTTAAATCTCTCCTGCAGTCACCATCTCATTAATTGTTTTCTTTGTCTCTGTTCCACTGAAGTTGCAAAAGTCTTGCTAAGATGTCCTAAGAAGTCCTTATTTGCTCTAATGTGTACAATATGATATAAAACCATTTAAAACCTTGTGTTTGCATCTGTTTAGTAGCTAGTCAATACACCCACCACTACTTGTAAAGTTCCATGTCTCCCAAAACTAGGAAACCTAGGAGTGTGTGTCTGCCATTTGCTGCAATTCTGTTTGAAGGCCCAACCTCACCCCAAACCCTACTCCAGGAGCTTCTACATGCATGGCTGCTTCACACTGGGGCTTTGCTTATCTCTGAGAAGAATATCTGTATCCAAGAAGAAGGACATCTTTATCCAAGAGAGGTTTTGCCAGTCACCATGCAGAGGCTGTACAAAGTGACTACTATGCCTATGAATCCTAGCCAAAAAGAAAGAGAGGGTAGGATATGCAGGATGGTAGCACAGCTCAAAACACTTCAGACCTTTCTTTCCTCTTTTCTGCTTCTTTCTGCATCCCCACTTGGAGAGTGCAGGAGGATCTTTGCTGGAACACTGACAGAAACACTTTCCTCATGAAAAAATACCCACAACAGAAGCCTGTCCTGTTCAAATGCTTAGAAATAGTATGGCTGAAAATACCTTTCTATAGAAGATATCAATAATAGGGGTATTCTTATGAGGACTTGAGAGGCTACATGATATCAGTGAGAAAGAGGTTTCCTCCTACTTGGAGGGTTTGGATTGCTGGAGGTTATAATAGAGATGGACATTAGCTAATAACCCTTCTGAGAACTGGCTGGAAACTATGACACCTTTCATCTTCTAGGCTAGGAAGCAAACAATCAATGGTTTTGCTTGAAAGACTTTATTTTCTGCCAAAAAGAAAATCAAGAATCTGAGGAGCTCGAGGCTGTCAGTAATGCCTGGAGTTAGGATATGCTGTGGGAAGTACAGCTGAGATGGTAACAGTAAGGAGTCTGACAGAGCTTGTAGTTTCTTGTGCATTCCTATTATTTATTGCACAGTTCTGATGAAAGCTGTTGACTGCCAAATCAGGTATCAGCATCTAACTAGTTACTAGTAACGAAAGTTACTTACTTTTTCTAGGATTATCACAAAACATTTGATAAAAAAATTAAAAGCAGTCAGCCACTGACATTAGCTTAATGTTACAGTTATTTATTATTGAAATTGTTCATGAAAGCATACTGGGAGACAATGCCTATTAGAGCTTAGTATCTGTGTTTATACTTAAAAGTTTGTTTATGCTTCTATTACTACCAAGAAGAATAAAGTACCCTAGTGCTGGTAACAAAAAATAAGAATATTCCAAATAAATACTCCTTTAAGTTTACCTTTTTGTTCTATCTTATTTGTTTCAGACACTCATTTTTTTTTTCTCAAGCAGTCCTAACTCAGATTTGGTTAACTTTAGAATTTCTAATTTTTATTGCTTACAAAAACCACTCATTAAATATATATCAGCTATGTCATCATTTGTCATCTACACTGATGATAGCACAATTAAATCTTAACCTTGCAGAAGACTTCTTAAATATTGGTAATATTCTTATGCAACCCTTTTCATAATTCTATTTTCCTTTTTATCCAGTGGATAATGCCATTAGCTTTTTTAAATATAAGGGTCATTCCTGTACATGTCCACAATTCAGTCATGTACTGAAGAAACTTGCACCTACATTTTCCATTTTTAGCTTTTTAAAAATTAGACTAAGAATAAGGCCAGAAAGCAAGGCAATTTCTTGAGCTGTATAAACACTAAAACAGGATTGCCTGATGGTATTAATTTCTTACTCTTAAGAGAATAACCCATTTGGAGAATTTGGCACTGGGTGGAGAAGAAAATTCCAGATGGACCTTCCAGCTAAGAATATGAGCCTTTTGTGTTCCAACAGCTCTTAGAAAGACCTTGAGGTTTCAAAGACACAATCTATTTCCACGTATCTTGTAGTACTGACAGATAGCAAGGAAAGAGATGGACGACCACTGCACCATGACTGACAGATTTTTCCTGTAGAAGTATGTCTTCCCTTGCCATATCCTTCCCACCTCTGGCTGAAGTGCACTGGATGTGCAGTGAGCATGCAAATCCCAAAACCCATTCCAATGCTTCACTGTCACATGTAAGGGAGAGAATTTATGACATTGTGCTGATTCAAAAGATTTGGCATGAGAAGTAAATATAGAAGTGGACTGACAAATAAGTGCAAAAAGCATAACTGCAGGCTTTATTCTTTCTGTCCTCTTTGATTTACTTCGAAACTTTTAGTATTAGTGGTATGCAGCAAGCTCCCAAATTGCTCTGAATTAAGCCATTCCTGTAAAAAAAATCTGTGTCATTTCCTTTCTCTGTTGTTTAGAACCAGGCCCAAGGATGCAAAATCTCTCTTCTGATACATGATTCAAGGACTGAATAAGCATTTAAGGGACACTAGAGAGAATTTCAAAATTATGTTGGGGCCCAGATTGTCTCATGTCCCAACTGAATATTGTCATTGCTGACCTACAGAAACAGGTTGTCTCTTATGTTTAATCTTAGTTCCTGAACCATTGATTAAACTTGAACAAGAGGCACAGAAAGTGGCAGTCCTGACAGTAGCCTGAAGATTGCTCCTTTCTCCTAAGAAATTGTAGAAATTATTTCAAAATTCCTCCAGCTGAGCAGGATACCAAATGCTAGACTCTGAAACTAAGGATGCCACATATAACATGCATGCTGCATGTAGAAGGGGGAAGACTAGTAATTTACAAAGTAAGTTTTGAATATTTCCATAGAAAAATTAGGTTAGATTTGGACACAAAGACTCTTCCACAGAGGAGCAGCAGCAGAAAAGGACAGAGTTGGGGTGATTTTCCCTCAGTTTTTATCAGGACCTGGTGCTGCAGTGCAGCTAGGATACATGTACAACCAAACAGGCTGTAAAAGCTTCAAAAAACAGGATACAAATGTGAGCAGGCAAGAAACTCCACAGACTGCAAGGGTCCTAAAACTGGAACTGGTTGAAGGGTACCTGGTATATCAGAAAGACTCTGCCTGGATCATTCAGCTTAATTTTCCACAAGTTTTTGAAAGAAGAGAATAGAATGGCTTCTCTAGATCTCAGAACTGCTTTTCAATGTCATTAAATATGCTCAGCAATCAGTTGATACGTATGATTGCATCTTGCCCTCAGTTATGTGACAACAACTTCCCCTTTAATTAAATGGGATTGCACCTGTGTAGGTAATGATACAATTGGGTCTCTAATATATAATAAATACTCAATATCTTTGCCAAAAAATCATTTAGTTGCATAATTTAGTGAATGTTAAATAATTATTAGGAACATATTTACTGAAATTCAGTTGTTCAACATCTATCTTCATGCAAATTATTGTTACACTTCGATAAATATTCATAGTAATCAGTGTGTATTTAATTAACATACAATAACTTTCTCATTAAGTCTGAGTTAAATCCTTTTAAGGGGGGAGCATTTCATTTAAAGTGTTACTGGAAATCTCTCTTTGGAAGCTTACATAATTAATCTTATTTTTGGTTTCTGACCAAAAGAAAGGGCAATTGATGGCTGTGAGGGATTATCTATTCATAGTATATGATCCTGTGCTTTGATAAAAATTCAGCCAAAGCATGAGAGCACAAAACAAGAATGAACTAACAAATGTTTTATTTAACTTGCCTGTGATTTAAATTATTTCAAAATAATTTATTTGGAAGTCATAAAAGCTCTGAAATTAAATGGCAGAGCAGGGTGATTTACAGTAAGAGATAAAGTAACAAAAAATTTGAATTACATCACATAGCAAATCAGGCTGAAGATAAAATTTGATGGCATCTTTGGAAAACATGTAATTCAGTCACTCCCCAGTTTTCATTCAATTTTCACCTTGTTTTTACTGTTTAATGATTTGCTTGATTAGACCTAATAGTGAAATGGGCTATTTTCTTTTGGTTTATGTACAATATTGACCTTCAGTTATTAAAAATTGTTTAGCTTTCACCTTTTAATCAAATTATGTAGGATTTCAAATTTCTGTTTTCCTTATTGATTTTTTTTTAGCAAGAACTCTGTAAATTGTTTTCTGGAGTAAACCAAAGGGTTTATCATGTGTGTGTAAAAGAATAATTTTCATTTATACCAATAATTTGAGATGTATCAAACGCTTTCTTCCCCCCCTCCCAAAAAAAAGAAAAAAAAAAGAAAAAAAAAGCAGAGGGAATTAAAAGAATAGTCAAATTCTGCAAAATTCTGCATTCAGGTAGAACAAAGACATTTCAAATACCTTTCAAAATGTCAAAGATCAAGATGCCCTACTGGATCATACATGAAACTTCTCAGTTTGAGGTGATTTTCCAACATTCCTGATGTAATTTACCACTGTCTCGGTGTTGTACACTCAAGCCTAGAGTTAGTTCTTCCTTCACAGTGAAAACTCCATCAATCATACCAGGCAGAGCAGCACCAGCTGCAAAAAGCTAAAAATGCCAATATCAGAAGAATTACTAGCTTCGTGGTGAAGGTATTTTCCTGGATATAGTAATGCAGAGGTTCCAACTCATCCTGCAATTAATACAGATGAAGAGTTAATGACATCTCTAGTAAGGAATGGCCATCTAGGACACACTGCTTCACCAGGAATAGTGTCTGAGGAAATCCTTCACAAAGAACACTTCACTGAAACCAACGCATTCACATGAAAGTTAAACTAGACTTCTCTGACACAAAATATTAATCAGAAGATTCACAAAAAGGTGATAAAGGCACTTTTCAAAATTGCTTCTCCCGTTCTACTTTCTCTACCTTGGGCCACAGCCACTGTGTGAGCTGAATTTAAGGTTGAGAGCTGAGTCTGGGCAAAGCAGATCTGCTGAGAAGAGCTAAAGCTGTAAGGGTGAGGATCCTGCTCCTGCGACCTTTTCTGTGTTTTGTAGTGACACAGTCTTTGAACTGGCAGGAAAGACTCCACCTGCCCCTGCAGCCTGGGGCTCTCATGCACCCTCTCCCTGCTCGCTCACAGCATAAAACTGAATCTCAAAGTTTCTGTGTGCAGTAGAGGAGGAAGCCTTGTGAGTTCCCCCATCCTACATACCTTATTGCCTGCATCTAAGAAGGCGTCCTCTGGGAAGACTGAGATGAATTTGATACCTATCATGTAGCAGGGGTAATTGAGCTTTCAGATTTCCTTGGTAAATGTTGAAACCAATCAATCTACGTAAAAGAGCACCAAAACCTTGTTCAATTAACAAAAAGAAAAAAAAAAAAAGAAAAAAAAAAGAAAAAAAAAAAAGAAAAAAGAAAAAACCCACAGTGAATCCAGATCAACTGAACACCCTTGATAAAAATGAATTTGTGAAAACATAGGCATGCAATAACATTTAAAGTGGTTTCTAACTGTCAGTCTAGAAAAGTCTGCCATGAGTCCAGGGTCACATTGCCACCTCCACAAAGATATTGTCAGTAACCCAGGATCATACTAGACACCTCTGTTAAGGCAGCTGAGTCACTCCCAAATGCTATATGCTTGGAACACAACATCAAAGAACAAAATAGGTACTCTGCATTGTATTTGTGTATAGGAGAATTGTGACAGGTCTTATATCAAACTAACATATGCTCTGTAGGGTACCAAAATTTTGAAGGACTCTGATAAAAGGAAAAGGAGAGACAATTTTTCTTTCCCCTTTTCCTACTAACAAGACAGGAAAATCTGCCCAGCCTTGGCACTGATGAAACTAGTCACTCACCTAAGGAGCAATGAGTGCTTCCACACAGAGTTTGTTGCCTATTCACATTCTATTTTAATGCAGAATAATTTTTCCATTTATGTAAATCTTCTGCTTCATATATATGACCATTTAAGTACTACAACCAAGGCATAAACCTTACTCAGGGCTCCTGCTTGTCTTTTTATTTGTTTCACTACCCATCACTCTTTCTTTCAAAGAGACTGTCTTTGGGGACTTAGGACTCAAACTTGCCTCCTTGCTTAATTTCAGTCCCCAGACTATCTGTACTCCACAACTATTTGGTATCCCGTCTTTTTAATAGGAGGGATTTAAATTGGCAATAAGTACTCAAGCATGTGAGGTTATAGACTTACTTACACTAAAATAAGGCATCTCAAAGCAGTTTAAATTTTCTGCATGAAGAATTTTTGTGCCTCTCAGATGAGTAGTGTAATACATTGCTTCTCGTGTTTAAGTTTGGCAAAACCAAGAGTCCTGTTCAAGCATTTGTCTGCAGATATTTTCATTTTCTTTTCTTCATTACCGACTTCCTTGATCCTGTTGAATGTGATTCTTCCACTGATTTTGAAATCAATGAGAATAAGACAAGGCTTTCAAAAGGCAGCTCACCATAGTCTTTAATTTCTTAATAAATTTCTCTCCCAGACTTCATCCCATGGATTATACAGAGCAAATAGGCTGTGTGGTTTACACTTTATTTTACAGATAAAAAACTGTAGAAAACTCAATAAGAACATAAAATAAGACTAAATTTAAATTTTATATCAAGTATAAATTTAATCTTTAAAATGTCTTTGATTCTTAAGAGATGAGCTTCATAACTTGTTAGAGACTCTTCTGCTTTTGCGTTACTTTCCTTCATATTATTTAGCAACTGATTATGGTTTCTTCTCTATATTCACTAGACTTGCTTTGTGTGGGAGAACGTGGATATAGGTAAAAGGACTCATATTTGTATGTGTGTTTCTTTATTATCTCATGGAAATAACAGGCACATACCACCACTTCTTCTTCCTTCTTGAATCAGTGCCTTATCGCTTCACCAGACTAGCAAATTAAAAACAATTGCCAATTTCTTTCACAAATACCTAGTGGCTAAAGATTATTAATGTATTTGCTGGACTGGTATAAATTCAAAAATTGCTCAGTTTGGGAAGAAGAATATAAAGCATTGATTGTTTACAATCAGGTTTTGTAGTCTATATTTTCCTCATGGAGGTGAAAGTTTATCTCATTGTAAAACAGTGGTTATAATTTCACCACACCTATTCATCAAAACTGGTATTTTGGAGCTGCAAACATTGTTTTCTGAGGCTACAAAGTAAGCAAGCTGTTGGCCCTTCCCTTAATACCCTCCTTTAAAAATAATAGCTGCCAGCAAGTTCTAGTTTTATCTCACCTATGTGAGAGTACTCCAATAAATCACTTCTGCTTGCAGCAATCATAGATTATGAGGCTTTTATAATCATGAAATAAGCCCAATAGTCCACTGCTGTTCTCAGAAGATTGAAAATCACTGTGCATTATTCTCTCTGTGGGGCTGTATGAGCCCCTTGTTTCTCAGGGGCGAGTGTTACATTTGGCCATGTTGCTGGTATGTACCTTGTATGCCAGAAATGTTTCCTACAAGCTGGGAAACATTAGGGTGTTTTGTCAATTTCTGACATATTTTCCTACGAAAGAATCAAGTACACTTCAGGTGTTTTAACTCCCTAAAATCATTCTTTTTGTTCTCCTTTCTTTTTCCCTGGGTACAAGATAATCTTCTATAGAACAGTGTTTTGAAATGCTCTGGCACTGCAAGTAGTACATAAAAGCCATTGGAATGAAGTCTATGAAGGAGGTTTATCATAATTCTTTCTTGGAACAATTATGGCAATTAGATACACTGATACTTTTGTATCTTTAGAACCACAATATTTGGAGAACAATGATTAGAAGGAGTTTCTTACTGGAAATAGATCTAAAACTATGGTTTTGATGACATTCTTAGCAAAACATTTGTGCTATAAGCAAGATAATGATGACAGATATCAAGGTCAGGGTAATTACTTTCTATATTTGGATTAGTATTACCCTGGGTGTTATGTACAAACTATCTACAAACATCAATCTACTGCTGTCCTTCCTCAGAACAAACTTTTCACTTTTACGTTATGAGCTTTAATGCATGTGCCAAAATAAGAATTAAAAAAAAGATTGTGTTTTTTTTTAAACCCGGAAGGTTCTGTATAAAAAAATAAAGAGAAAGAAAAAAAGCAGAGCAAAATAGGCTTTAAAGTTGCAAATATGCAAACGCAGAAATGCAGATTGCAAAAGAGTATTTTATCCAAGGGAGTGTTGGGTGGCAGAAACTAGCTAACATTCAAAAAGGAATTGGTGTGTTAGGTTCTTATTTACATTTCTGATACTCCTGAAATTAATAGATAGCTATTTGCTTTAATCTTTTCATATCAGCCACAAACTGCTTGTATATGTTTTATCACAATAATTTTGATAGGAATTTAATTTTATTCCAGTGGCATTCAGTTTCTAATTTTCAAGCCCAAGTTGTTGGAGGGTAGCTGTGCTTCAGGGTGATATAAGAGCCTTACATAAACAGTGCTTCAGAACTATACATACATCTTGACTGGACTAAATCAACAGAGATAGTAGTGTGCTGATTCAAAGGCACACATAAATGAAAAATGCTTCAAAGCCAAACTAATGCGATCTTCCAAGCTGTGAGTTAAATTTAATGTTATAACAAAAGACAAGGTCAGTAAAGTAAGCCTTATTCCTTCAGATTCTTTGTTTTAATGCTATTAAATGCGGGGACACAGTAAACTCTGTGCTCCCGCCCCCAGTAGATCTCCTTCTGAATTATTTGTCTTTGAAATTACTCAGTTTTTCCTCCAGCTGTGTTGCAATGTTCAGCTGAGGCTATAAATAAACAGCTCTTTCAAATGTCATTGGCTAACATCATCCTATGCATTGATCGTGGAATAACGCTTCCAAGTTTCTATTGCATTGTGAGCTGGATGTTCCTGGCCTAAAATGTGTGTAGCTTGTGGTAATTTGGTATGAACACTCTTGAGTTCATCAAGTTTTACAGCTTCTGCATCATCGGTCACAAATTTAAATCTGCCATTTTCATACAGTAAAGTCGTGATAAAATGATCCTTAAGCTACAAAGTGAAGGGAAAAAATACTCTTTATCTCAGTGGTGACAACTTGTCTCTCTATTTTTCATCCAAATAAGTAGAATGCTGTAAATCCTGTCCAGAAGACATAGACTGGAAGAATTAATCAAAGGTTTGTTTATGAGCTATTTGGAGCAGATTAAATGTTGTGTTGACAACACAATTTACAAATTATCTATCAGCATCAACTGAAGCATAGCACCTGATCCTGATATCAAGGAGAGCAGATCTGAGACCCAGCTGAAGAGCTTTAGCCAGTGTGGTAACCTCCTAAACAGAACCTCTGAGGACAGTCCTAGAAAACTACTACTGGCACCCAAACACGTGTACTGGCACCCAAACACGTGCACCGTCACCCACACATTTCACCTAGGAATGTTCACTGTGCAGCTACGGAGCATGAATGTTCAAGTGGGTCAGGGTCAGTTTGCTCAATTAGAAGAATTGTCTAAAGAAAACCTATGACCTGAGACCCTCCAGCTTCTTTTGTGTGGCAACTGGTGCTAGTGAATAGTTTTTATAGATAAACTTTTTGCTACTCCATTTAGGTTCCAGATTTTGCAAGTATTCTCGTGGATATATTAGAGAAAAAACAAAACCAACAGAACCACCCAACAAAAAAATGATCCATATGCTTGAGCCAGCAACGTGCCCTCGTGGCAAAGGTGGTCAACAGCCACTGAATATATAAAAAAAAATTTACTCTGATGGTTATCAGGCATTGGAACAGGTTGTCCAGACTCTTCATCCTTGGGGACATTTAAAACTTCAACTTTCTTTTTAATAAATGAAACCATAGGCTTTGAAAAGATTTAAATGCACATCCATCTTACCATATTTGCTTACATATTGTATATGTACATATACACACATATGTTTCTCTAGAAATTCTTAAGACATTTATATATTTTGAGGTACATGGAATTCTTTTTCTGGCAGTACACATGACTCATACAAAAGATTTTACTCCATCTCATAAGATTAAGACAGAACTTAATTTTTTCCAAAATCATGGCCTGTGCTTGAAGTGGCTGGTGATGACTTGCTAGTTGATGAATATAAATAGAGACTAGCTTTGCACTGAGTAACAGTGAGATCCAATGGAAAGATGCAATAACATTTTTAAGGTCTATAAAAGCAGCAGCAAAACTATGACTATGTGTTTCTCAGTCAGACACCATTAACTCCTGAATAACAGTATCCAGGAACAGCCTTTTTGGAATAAACCCAAGGAAGACTTAAAAGTGGTTTGTAAGAAAGATGGTCAGACTCTTCAATAAGGGCCTGTTATGATAGGACAAGGGGTAATGGTTTTAAACTAAAAGAGGGTAGATTCAGATTAGATATGAGGAAGAAATTTCTTCAAATGAGCATGGAAGTTTGAATTGTGAGAACTATGGACTGTTTATGGAGAGAAGACAGATCTACAGACAGCAAGTCAGCATTAGTTTCAACAGATTTCTGTGAGTGTCGGGGTTTACCAAACCCCTTATATTTCTAAGACAGCTTTAAAGAGGACAGACTGGATTTTTGTCATCTGAGATTTTAGCTGACAATAAGTATTGTGTATCTATTAAAGGGTGAGAAAAAAGGTAAAGAATGCCATGAGGATTGGTTTGCTTCATCTTGTAGACATTCCTACACAAACAGCATGAGACTCATTAAAAATACAAGTGCTTGAGAGTTTTGCAGTACTCTGCAAATTGATTCATTCAAGAGTGCTGTATTCTTATTGTTTGAACCAACTCATTTGCAGTAGGTGCTGTATTTCTCATTGTTTAAAGTAATTCATTTGCATGTACTGTACACTTCCATTCTACAAGATGCTTAAACTGTGAAAAATAAACTCTTTTTTCATGTCACAGGCAATGTACTGCAAGCAACAGCATACAAAATAAGCCACGATGCAAAAGATTTCATTAGATTATTAGATTCTTAGAGATTAATATTAAAAACTGACAGCATCCTTTGTAACAATAGGAACTTTCTTTGTAACAGCTAGTTTTAAAATGGAGTGTTGCTGTCCTTCTTATCATTTAGTACCAGATGAGAGTTATAAGAAAAGCACATCCTCCATCCAACAGCTGGGAACCCCAGCTTCACAGATAAGAGAGGTTGTGTTAGTTCTGACAAAAACTTAAATGTCCTGAAAAATTTTCTGGGAATAATGGGATCTATAGAGAAATGCAAAGGACAATTTAAGAGATTTGTACAGCCATTAATCTTATGTTTTAAGCTCATCTTCGAAATTGTGTACCTAATTCAGGCTTGCTGTAATTCATGCTTTCTTTTAGATTTCTGAATAATCATACACAGATATTCTTTGGCATTAGGAAAAAAATTAATTTAGTGATCAAAAACCAAAAAATAATTGGTTTGAGTTGAAGTTTTCAGGCCAGTATGTTGGCATTTTGGATGTTAAATTGAATGTGTGAAACTTAAATGTAAACCTTTTTAGTAGGACTGAGTGGAAAAGGGCATCTACTGTACATTTTAAGACCCGTTTTCAGCTTATTTTTGGAAGGGAACAACTTACTCTTCCTTTACTGTGATTCGTAAAGTTTTAGAGAATAACTGCTAAGCACTACAACCTAAAGTCCTTGAAAATATAACTACCTACACTGGGAGCGAACATATCCTTAGCTGCCACCGTCACTTTCCTGTCCTGACTGAAGGACTCTGAACAATGCCATAAAACATCTTAGCCCCCAGGCCTCTTTGGTCCAGCTTCAGCAATGTGTTTTGGCTCTCGTAAAAGGTCGTGAAAAGACACTGATTATAGCTTGGAACAAGAAACCTCTGTAAGTTTGGATACTAAATCCTTCACAGATTGTTTCTGAAATTGATCTAATACGGCCCAAGAAAATAAATCATTCCCCTTACATACATTTCCTTAATCCTCCTCAGTAATTATTAGCACAAAAATAAATGCATATAAATGCAGTTGACAGTGTGGCTCCTAGAGATGGTTGCTGAAAATATGTCTACTCTGAATTTATGAAACAACAATTGCTCTGCACACTCCTTACTGCAAGGTGTCCCTGAATTACTCTCAGTGCGATGCTGGAGCAGCCCTTTGTGGCCAATAGTCGGACTGAATTCACCCTTTTCTTCAACCATTAACTTGAAAATCTTGAAAAGCTCCCATCTGAGGTCTTGTAATAATCAAATTTTCCAGGGGAACATAAAATGCAATGTGAAAGGGCAAGGCACTTTTCTAAAGAAATATTTACCCTCTTTTTTTTAACCTAAAACAGAAATGGAAGCTGAAACATGGCTGTGGTCTTCTCCTGGCTTGGTGCAGCTATGACTAAGGAGAGGATGATGTATACTAAAAAGTAGGAAACTCAAATTTGCATCAGGAAAGTAGAATGTCCTCATCCATACAGGTCCCCACTAAGGGGGTCCGTGGAAGAAGGTTAGTATATCACTTTGCATTTTGGAAAAAAATGAGTCTTAGAGAAAAGCAGCTAGAGAAAGTCCTGAATTATGATGGCAGCTGCAAATAAACCCAACTGGTTTTCTGTTATTATATAAATCAGTAAGTTTCTAGAATTCATGTGTTAGTAGATGGATGCTGTGAATATGTTGCAAAACAAAAAACTAAAGGTTAAGTATTTTCAGATAACTAAGAAACCTGTGAATTGCCGAGATTTTAAAAACTCCTTACGTGACTGCTTATTAAGGTTACCACAAAACCTCTATATTGGGAAAACTGTTCCTTGGGCTTTATAGTCCAGTACATTTGAAAGGCAGCAGTAACTCATATTTATATTTCTCAACATTTTTATTATAAAAGATTTTTGCTAAGAAGAAGAAGCTTTCCTAAAAAAACTGTCACCTGTGTTGTTTGTATCAAGTATTTGGAATACAACAATAAAAAAGTTGTCAAGCTGTGGAATTGCCTTTTCCTTGTCTCTTAAAATTCCATTCATGATTAGCCCAAGTATCAACATCCATTTTTTCATCACTAGTTTTTTAAGACAAAATTCAGCATTTTGCAAAGGTGCTTTTTGACAGTGGGTATTTTAAAGGCTTAGACCCAGCCTGTCACCCACATATCAGCAGGCAAAATAATGGGTGTGGTGCTTAAAATGCTTAAGAATGAGCAGAATGCACAGGAAATTTTGCTCATTGACACCATGTGCTAAAAGTCACTTTCCATGGCAGCTGATTGACTTAATAGCAGCATAATGTCTTCCACGCTTTACATCTGTGTTGCAATCATTAAGCACCTGTGGGGAAATCATTGAAATTGGACCTAATGAGAATTTTTAGAAGTCTTTTAATGTTAAAAAGTTGTGATTTGTTTATAGAAGTTAAGTCCTAGAAGGGTTAAGAATGCTAAATTTATGGCTGCAAAGTGTCCTTCAGGCAAAGCTATATGGAGAGTACTGCCTCTCTCGGCCCTGTGAGTGAGCAGAGGTGGAGCAACTCAAGATTGTGTGATTGATTACATGTCTGGCTGCTCCATTTCGCACCACAGATAACTTATTTTTAAATAGAGGCTTTCTGTGGTAATTCTAATAATTGGAATTAGGTAGTTGCATTTTTATGCATTTATCAAATAGTTGAAGATATTTATCATCTGTCTCATGTTTCATAATTTAGGGGTGAACTGTAGAGGATAACTGAATTATAAAATCTTTCTTATTTATATTCCCTGTTTCCTCAGCCTTCTTCATTGAAAAAGAAAAAGAATTTAAAAAAAAAGAAAAAGATCCTGCAGAGATGGTTTTTTATTCCTGGGATATGTTTTGAAAGAGGTCCACTCAGGGACAAAGGTCCCTCTGTGAAGAACAGTTTGCAGGATAGATGCTTTTGATTGTGCATTTTATAGAGAGGTTATTTCCTCCACAGCACCACCATAAAGGCCTGGCACACTTCAAATGCAATGGCAATATAAATGAGGAAAATAAATCACAGGCATTTTGGGAAACTAAATTCTTTGGGTATAAATTTTGCCTTTGGATATTATGAACACATGAATCTAAAATGGATGCCAAAAGAAGTGTGGAATGAGTATCCTCAGGAAGTATTCAGCCTTTAAATTACTCATTGCACACAGCAATTAGATAGGCAACAAACATTTTTAGCCATTACTCACAGTGTAAACTAACCTTTAATAAACTCGAATAACCTTTAATAAACTTGAAGGAAGTGCAGACTATCCAGTGTGATACATAACTTTTTAGGCATGTTCTCCAGAAATAGTCATCGAGTGCACCACAACTCATTTCAGCTCAAGAGAAAAGCAAGTGCTTCGTACACTAAGAAATTCATTCAGTCTATGTGTAACATAACTTTGCAGATATATTGTGAGGAAAATAAAGATTATTTATTAATTACTTCAAAATTCCAATTAAAAATCCCCTCTCCATTTTAGCAATATCCATCACTAAGGTTTTTCTCTTCTGCTACTAAACCTATTGTGCTTCATGCACAGCAGTTACAAAAGAGGAAACTTCTGGTCTTCACATCAGGATACACATTATGCATTTGGAGACAAAGGGGTTTTTTTGTTTCCTGCTACATATTTAATGTTCCTCAGAAAAAGGGTGTGTTAGCATGCTCTGTGTAACCCTCTAAAACCCTGACTACTTGTGAAGCTTCAGCTGGAAAGAATGGATTTCTTATGGTCTGCTAGAGGCCCAAAGCAGAGTAGGTGCTCAGAGATGTGGGGGAGATTATCTGCCTGTCCCAAGGGCTACACGAGGGCTGTCTGTCCCTGCTGCCCTCTCACACAGCCCAAGGCCGTCAGCCATCTAGGAAACGCTGTGGCTTCAGGAGCTGCCTTCTCTGCATCATTTTCACATCATTTGTCAAGTGACTCTCTTTAAGATTAGATCACCATTTCTAATAAAAAGGAATTTTACTCAAGCTATTAACAAGAAGCAGCATATAAGTTACACATTTATATGAAGTGAAGCGAATCACCTACAGTACCTGTGAAAAAATTATTTCCTAATTACTTTTACACAAGAGAAGAATGGGAATGGTTGAGAAGAGAGGCTGTTTCGCAAAGGAATCCAAAGTAAATTCACCGCATATTTTAGAATTGTATTAATATTTCTTCCATCTATATTCTTTGACATCTTGATATCTTTGATAAAGGATACAAGAGTTGCAAAAATGCCAATACAAACCAAATTTGCTGTTTAGTTCCCTAAAGCACCAAACAGAAGAGTACTAAAAGAGTCCATTTTACTTTTTTTCAGCCCAGGCTCTTTCTATTCCTGATTGCTTTTTTCTTTCTGTTTTGTTTAAAGCCTTAGCTCTGTATAATCACTACTAAAGATACAGACTGTGTCCTGAAGGGCTTATATTCTAATTTAAGATAAATTCCAACAAGAGAATAACAGACAGCATGAGGGAAGCACAGGCTATGGGAAGACCCTGTCTAAACATATGTGTATTACTATCTCTGTGCGCGATTTGATGGATACTCTTCCTCTCCCCTTTTAAGAATAAAGGTACACAAGACCAAAAGTGGGATATCTTTATTCAGTTTGGGAAATGAAAAAGTAAATCAGCCAGTAGCACAAGAAAAAGAATAGACCCTTCACTCCCTTTTTCTCATTCTCGCATTTGAAAATAAAGTTGCAGATAAATTTTATTTATTCTGCTGTTCAAATTCAGGGTGAATGAGTGTTCAAGCACTTACAACTCATACACGCCAGAGTAAATTTCTCTACAGGCCATGAGTTCTTACTAACAGACAGAATAGGTGCTCTTTCTGCTGCATTTGCTCTATTAATTACAGAAATATTTTCTCTGGGAAATACCCTCAGCACCATTTTCTGCAGACAGTTTGTGAATCACAAGCCTATAACCCATGGTGTTCAAGTCTCCTGCTTAAAGAGGCTCAGATTTCCCATGTTTTTCTGTAAGATAAATCTTAAAAGGTACCTCAGTTTTCAGTTATTGAACTGTTAAACTCCATTTCTTTCTGCCATGTGTTGTATTATCTCTGGTCCTTGAACAAGATGCTGGTATTTACAAGCACATAGCATGGTTTTGCTTACGAAAGTCAATCATTCTGAGATATTCAATGATTTTACTGACTACGTAGGGGATCTTATTGATTATACCTTGGGATAATATTTACATTTTTTGCTTTTTATCTATTTATTCACGGCATTACAGATGCTTTAAAGCCAATTAGAATTAATACCAAAAATGTGAGCAATCTCATTGCTTACTTTCTGTATATAGGTTTTCTTTCACTTTTACAAATAATGATTTATGCAAAGTCACCAAGACAGCTCTTGCTTCCATTGTGGAGTTTATTATCTCCAAGATGAGCAGACAAGTCATTAAGCTCCCACAGAAGGATTAGCATACAGAAAGATCACTGCATTGTGTTTTTCTGGTTACACCGTTCAATACAATGATGGTTTAAGGAAGGAAAAGCCAATTCTAGCACTGTCATTATAGAGCACTGTATGCTGTCATTTGGCTGTTATAAATACCATCTCCTGTAAAAGCTTCTTCTCCACAAAGAGGTCTTTCTATCATGTACCAATGGGATCAGTAATACAGGAAAATGACCCATGAAGAAAAGATTTACCTTTCATATTATTTGGGGGTGCTGGTGGAAGGGCTGGACATGAGCCAGGGATGTGTCCTTTCAGCCCAGAAACCAAATGTGTCCTGGGCTGCGTCCAGAGCAGTGTGGGCAGCAGGGCCAGGGAGGGGATTCTGTCCCTCTGCTCTGCTCTGGTGAGACCCCAGCTGGAGCGCTGGATCAGCTCTGGGGCCCTCAACATAAGAAGGGTGTGGACTTCTGTGTGGGCTGTGAGGCACTCCAGCAAGTTGCCCAGAGAAGCTGTGGATGCTCCATTTTTGGGAGTGCTCATGGACAGGTTGCACGGGGCCCTGAGAAAACTGCTCTAGCAGTAAATGTTCCTGTCCATGGCATGGTACTTGGAACTAGATTGTCATGAAGGTCCTTTCCAGCCCAAACCATTCTGCAGTTCTTTGAGTATCTAAAAATATTTTTCCAATTGTATCTTTTAGTCTAAAAGTCCTGTAATGATGCAAACATTCTCTTGAAGGATCTTTCCATGCCTGTGTACCTTTTCTCATTACAAAAGAATTTTTGAATAACCAGCCAAATTAATTTCTTCTTAAGGATCAAATTCTGGGTACTTTTCTCCAGCATTAACTCAAAATACATCTTATACCTTGGACTAAATATGCCCTATCTGGCATATCATGTGGCAAATTTTTTTATCTATTGCAAACCAGAAATATGATGTTTAGAATTTTCCCACTTTATAACGAGAGTAAAAAGGAGGAAATAAAACACCTTCAATCAGGCTTTATGCCTCACTTGGTATAAAAGAATTAAAAACTGCTTTTTTTCTGCAAGACATTTAGGGTAGGGAGCTCATTTGATTATATGTTTTCACAATCAGAAAAATCTTTATTATTCAATAAAGTATGATTTTTTCCCAAGTTTTCACTAAGTCCAGCAGTGTCCACTACACCCTGGCAGCCAGGACATATCCAAGACATGCCAATGAAGCATAAAAAGCATGTGGCTGGAGAATTACAGCCTTTTGCAAGGCATGGGATCAGGGTACCACCATTCTCAACTACACCATCATACCACACTGTCACATTTAAAAAGATGCAAGTGTTTCCAAGAAAATGACACAAATACTGCTTTTTGTTATAGTTCATATTTAAAAAGACCCTTACTTTGGTGACTCTTAAACATGGGATTCCCACAAGTTCAAGGGAAGGGATAAAATAAACACCATGCACTTATTTGTGAGGGCAAGATAAAATGGGAGGAGAGTGTCAAAGACTGGAAAACAGAGTCTGTTTCGAGGTATCTTGGGGGCTTGGAATGTGTTAGCACACAAGGGGCTGGGTGAGGCCGTGCTCTGCCCCCCAGACCCCCCAGCCCTGCTGGGGCTGTCAATCATGGCACAATCAAGTGTCTGTCAATCATGGCACCCTGGAAGCAGCCCAGTTTTGCCTAACCCAGTCCCCGAGTGGCTGAGACACTGGAAGTCCCTCCTGGGAAGAAGGTCCAGGAAGGCCAAAAAGATTTCAGAAGGGTCACCACCAGGCAAACACGTTGTCCTTTAGCCTTGTCTTCACCTTGGAGTTTTACATTGCTGGAACCCAGGAGCTGGCAGCTATGTCTGCTTTTCTATATCTTTCCTGTCTTTCTGTTTTTCTCCCTTTCTTCTTCTAACTCTTCTCATGGAAGATAACATCAAATGGCTATAAGATTTTCTGTGGGCTAAGTCTATGCTGTGGTAAGTGATGTGATGTAGTATTCACTCTTCTGCTGATGTTTCTTAATTTTCTGTAGTTTGCCAGTAAACTTTTGTGTGTTTTTACCTCTTGAGAATACTTGGTTGGAATTTTCTGCTTTGCTTCTACCCAGAGCAAAAGCACCTTGGTTTAGCCCTAGGTTTCAGTGACCAGGGTGTAACAGAGGGAAATACAACTTTCCATTAAAAAAACTGAAGTCTAGATGTACAACACAGGTTTCTGAGAAACAGTTAAGATGGCAGATTTTCACCTGGGACTTCTGTGAAATTTGACAGACTATAATGAATGCAGATTTAGGTTGTGAAAATAAATACATTATTTGTTGTGAAGAGCTCACCTTCTTTTTACACTTAAGTAGTCTGAGTAGATGCTCAGAAATGTTAGGCTCTTCAAAAAAAGCTAAATTGTACAGGACAGTAAAGAAGCATTTAGGAGAGATCATAGTTTGAAAATGTGGTCATCAAATTTATTTTAAAGTATGCATATTTTGCAGAGATCGTTTGCCATCAGCCTGACCTGATGATAATTTGAACTAAAATATTACTGTACAATGAATATGAAAGCAACATCTCTCTCACTTTACAGATTATATTTTGTTAGAGGAAAAAGCATGAGGAGAACTAGTTGTGTATTCCTAAGAAAATCTTTGATGGAGCACTTTATCTGTTTCCTGCTTGATTCCTGTCCCACAGAATTAGAGAATCATAGAATGGCCTGGGTTGGAAGGGACCTTCAAGGTTATCTAGCTCCAATTCCACTGCTGTACACAGGAACACCTTCCACTATTCCAGGCTGCTCAGAGTCCCATCCAGCCTGGCCTTGAACCCTTTCAGGGATGGAGCATCCACAGCTTCTCTGGGCAACCTGTGCCAGTGCCTCACCACCCTCACAGTGATGGATTTTTCCCTTATATCTAATCTAAACCTATTCTCTTTTAGTTTGATGCCATTTCTCCTTGTCCTGTAGTGACATGATCTTGTTAAAAAGTCCCTCTCCAGATTTCTGGTAGGCTCTCTTTATGTACTGGAAGATCACAATTATGTCACTCCAATGACATCTTTTCCAGACTAAACAAACTCTCAGCCTTTCCTCATAGAGGAGGTGCTCCATCCCTCTAATTATCTTGGTGGCCTCCTCTGGACTGTTTCCAACAGATCTGTGATGTAGTTCGTGATCTCTTCAAATCTTAATTTGATCACAATTCATATATCAAATAAGAAGTATAGCTAAAGTTGCTCTAAGAGCATGAAGTTAGAGAAAGCAAAGTTCACTCAAATCTTATCTTCCCCCAAAGACTACAGAAATAGATGCTTACACATCATTTAGGTGCTTGGAAAAGAGAATTCAAGTCCATCTATTCATGCTGCTGGTTCGTGAAAGAAGCCTTTGAGGAGATATTTTTGACCCATTGTAAATTTATAGACTTCCAGAAGAGTGTGCCACAGCTAATTTAATCTGCAGGAAGTAATTTATTGGTAGCCAGCTCACCAGTACCCAGTGGCCTAGAATGATGACGTTCTAATGAAATATTAAAAATTAACAAAGAAAAGTTTTATTTAATAAAAAATTCCACTGCAGTTGGTCAAGAAACATGAATTAATAGTTTCTAAGACCAGAAGGGTCTGTTATGATACCTTTGTAGCTAACATGCACTATAGCATCAAAATTTTGCCGTGTATTTAGCAACAGTTTTGGCTACAAGAGTCCTTTAAAAAAGATCATTTATACTGATTTACAGGCCTATAGGCTGAAGAATCTGCTCTATCTTTTAGTAACTTGCCACAGTAGCTAAATGTTTTCACTCCTAAAAATGTGTGCCAGACTTATTTTTGTCAAAATTCAGCTTGCAACCGTTGGAGTGTTTTAGTGCCTTTGTCTCTCAGATTAGCATTGCCTGCTATCAAATAGGTCTGCCTCTTGTAGGTACTTCCTGAAGTTACATCTTAAACAACTGAAGAGAGGAGTTTAAAACAGCCATTTTGAAGCAAATGAGAAATAAACTGAAAGTTTTATGCAAATTTTTGCTCTTTATATTTTTATGTTGTTCAAACTGAAAAAAGTTAAACGTCATAAAACACAGCTGTACTTGGAATCACCAACATTAATTTAAAAGTAAACTGAATTTCATTATAACTTTTTCTATTTTATATGTTCTTTTCTTTCCTTCTGTATCAAGCCTGTTACCGTTTTGAAAAAAAAATCAAATTTTATATAGCAGTGAATAAGTACTTAATGTCTTAAGTTCATTTTTGTATGCTCATTTAAAACTTTTTACTTTCTATATTTTCAATAAAATTATGTTTTTATGAGTCATAACTTTAAGACCATATTATTACAAAGAATAAATTTTATAGGAATATAGGCTTCATTAGATCTTTCAAGTGTTCAACATTGTGTTTTCCATGAAAAGATACTGATTTTAGAAATGGGGTTCATTATGATGTTGGAAATACTCGGAAGACTTGAGAAAAGGGTATTTTTGTAAAATCTTGTCAGTGAAAAGATGACTAGTATGGGCTAAAAATTAACAGAGGGTTATTTAAGGCCTAATTAATTCTTCTGGGCTTTTAAGATATACTGAGCTTTGTAAGTGTTCACCACTAAATATTCTGCAGCATTGCTTTTAGTGTATAATGAATAACACTCAGCAGTGATAGCACAGCATCATCCTTATTCCTTCAGAGCAAGTTTTTCTCAATTCATTCATCATGTCTTTCAGTTCTTACAGTTACTCCATAAAATCAGCCACACTCTGTATTCAACAAAAAGGTTATCAAAAATAGAAATGCCTTGAATGTAAAATTTGTTTAGTAAGTATTACAGGTCTATAAATATGGAGTACATGAGTTTATCATGTAGGGTATAGAAATATCCAAAAGGCACCAAGATCTCTCAAGTCAAATGGAAACCCAAAATATCTGTCCCCAAGGTAACAAATTCCTTTAGAAATACAGGTTCTTGTTTAGGTTTTTCACTTCTAGCATTGAAATTCCCCATGTTCTCTAACATTACTGCTTTAGTTTGGAAAGTATTAGGTTTTTAATGTGGCTATTTAACAAGAATTCTGAAGTTCGTTTTCAGCAACATCATTACCTTGTTTCAGTTTTTTATTACGGACAACTTGGCTGTCTGGATAGTGTCAAAATTTCTAAAAGAGCTGGAGACTAACAGACTCATGCATTATGTCCCTTAGATATTTGTATTTGCAAATGGCTTTTAAGCCCTTCTCAGTCAAGCGGAATTTTAAGGTAAATGATGCAAATTTGCTGTCTTAGGCATAGATGATAAATGCAATAAAAATAATGGAGAAACCTTCCTAAAGAAAGCATATAGCAATGGTGTTGGTAAACAATACAAAATATTAAATTAGTTATACACTAGAAGGGTAGAGAGTGAATTAAGATAAGGCGAAAGCATTTAACTGTTGAAAGGCCAAAAACCATAAAAATTAAAGTTAATATAGTTTGTCTTGCAGCTGTAGAGTAGCCCAGCAGTCACTGAAAAACCTCATTAATTTCCATGCAAGCAACTATAATTAATAAGACACCCCAGGAGTGTGTGTTCCTCAGAGATAATGTCAGTCCTTGGGTGTGACCTACTGCGTGATGCTATCCCAGCATGGTTCAAATTCCATACTCCTCCTGAACTAATAAAATTAAAGTTACTTCAAGAGGCCACTTTGGTAACTTTGTTGTTGACTTTCACCCCCATGGCCCAGAACATTAGTAACACAATGAGTACAAATATGAAGAAAGAACATATATAACAAACTGATCATAAACTGATTTAGCAGCAGAGGGGGAAGATAGAGCAGTCAAGCCATGAACAGCATATGTCAAGCACTAGCAGAGCCCTGAAAAAAACATTTGGAAACCAAAAAAAAACAAACAAAAAAACAACCAAAGAAGAGGCTTCAAAGCCATTTAGTGAAACTATGTGATTTATCACAGTTAATGAAAGACTGAAGCAAGTATCACCTGAAACCAGTGCTGTCTTGACTATACCTAATTGTATACTAACAAAATTTAAATCCTTGCTGAGAACTTAAGGCTTGGAGATAACATGCTGCTGAGGACCCATGCAGAGGACCCTTTATGTTTTACCTTAGAAGCGCAAAGGAAATACAGAAATGGCTGGAGATTGCTAGGCATGAGCGGGATGTCGGTTTGAGTCCTACAAAAAGGGTGAAGGAAAGGGCAGATTGATGCTAGGAACTGCTAAGATGACAAAGGGAGGTCCTCTGGGTGCATTTGCTGCAGTACAGCAGGGAATGTGGAAGTTGGCAAAGGAGGCAAGGTATCATGGAAACTCCTGCTGTTTCACTGGCAAGTTGCAAACAGGTGTTGGCCTCCCTGCAGCAACAAACCTGTCAAGAAACCATAAGGGGCGTCATTCAAGAAGTTCAGTAACATTTACTGTTGACTGAATCTGAGGTGATTGTAATAAGAACCTTCAAAGGAATAAATTTTGGGCCTCAGACCAAACACTGTGGAGCTTATTAACCAGTTGGGATGTGCAGTGACGAAGCGGTGAAACAATGGTTTGTGAACCATCCCCTGGCAGTCAAGCGTTTGGTGATGCAGGGATGAGAGATTACATTACTTCTGACATCACAGTGAAAATGCCTTAAAATTACCTAAACGTGGAATCTTTCCCACCAATAATAAACCAGGCTCAAAACAACATGGTTTTAATTAAAAATTGCTTTCTCCAAATACACATTTCAAAATTTTCCAGCTTTAAGAACACAAAAGAACCCCTCTTTCTGTACATCATAATTTAGAAAGAGTTCAGATTCCAGGTTTATCTTTCAAGTATCTTTAGTACTTGTGAGTCTTGTTCACACTGATATATTTGATTGTAATGACATTCTCCTTCAGAGTTTACATAGCTATGTTTCATGTTCTCATCATTAACATATCTCTGCCTTGTTATGTATGGCCCATGCAAAAGATTTCCTCTCTCCCTATAAAATACTCCATTCCAGGAGACTATAAAATAAACCTCTTACAGAGGTTTTTTAACAGGTTTGAAGAAGGTATATAGCTGGGAAGCAGATCATGTTAATGTTGGAGGGGCTCAGTGTATCTGGATTTATTATGATGTTAATTACATGAAGGGGCTTTCAGTTTTAGACATAGGAATCTCTTTTTACTGTAAATTTAATAAGTAAAATAATTTTTTCTTGTTTAAAAATTCAAAATTCCTACCCTACAAAAGGAATTTAGATCAACTTTTAACTAACAGAGTCTCTGTTTCCCTTTCACTGTAAAGAAATAATCAAATCCCTGTATCTAGAGATATCATTCTCTGAAGATATTCTTTTTGGTAACAAATGAGGTGACCAGATGTCCCAGTTTTTCTAGTTTTTCTTTCTTCCTATATGGGTCACAGTATCCCAGGTTTCAAGTCCCTGTCAAATATCAAAGAAATGGCAATTCTGCAAGGAAACTCTTAAAGAAATTTTCCTGAAAGAGGCAGGTTTGGGTTTCCAAATCTTTAAAACAGCTTTTCAGCTTAATATAAATTAAATCTTTTGTGAGAAAAACAACAGCAACCGAAAAATACAAAGGGAAGTTTTAAAAAGCGAATTAGATCTCTGCTACAGCCTCCAATGCATGTCCGCTCAGGCAGGCTGCCAAGAGTGTTTTAATATAATAGCCATTAATCCATAGACCTGTAGCTGGTATATGGAATTACATAATACTCTAATGACTCTGTTTGTTACTTACCTAATCCCTGTAGATTGTGATGGTGAAAAGAAGGTGTTCCCTATTGACATCTAGAATTGAACAAGGAGAAGACTGGCCCAGAGCTGCTTTGAAACTCCAGATAAACATACGTGATGAAGATTTCTGACAGTACCAAAATCAAATCGGAGATCACATTAAAGGGAATAATGAGAAAAGACTGAATTGGCCAGGTCTTGTTTGCATTTCTAATATTTGAAAAAAATGCTTTGCCATTAAAAGTTAAGCTTGTAGTTAAACAACTGTTGTCCCTTTTGCCATGTGTGCTGGTTTTGGCTGGTGCAGAGTTAATTTTGTTCACAGTAGTTGGCATGGGGCTAAGTCTTGGATCTATGCTGAACACAGGGCTGATAGTATAGAGATGTTTTTGTTATTGCTGAGCAGTGTTTACAGAGATAAGGACTTTTCTCCTGTTTATATTGTCCTGTTGGCAAAGGAAGCTGGGAGGAGACACAGCCAGGACAGGGACCCCAACTAACCAAAGGGATATTCCAGACTGTAAGGCCCCAATATTTAAATGCAAGGGGTTTAATGAGGTTCCTGTACTCTGGGTTAAATGCACCAGAGAAATACCAACCAGTTATTCTCAAGAGGTCAGTTACTTTACTGGCAAAATATAGAAAATCAAGGAACTTTGGTAAAGGATTTAGCACAACATCCAATCAACATAAAACACTTCTCACAGTATTAATTTGATTCATTCAACTTAGAAAACTTTAAACCCATTTGATGTGAAGTTACCCAAAATGTTCCAAGAAAAAGGAATTGGAAGGAGAACAAAGAGAGAAAGCAGAAAAGATATAGAAAACCATACATATAGCTACCTGGGTTCTGGCTGGATAATATACAAACGCCAAGAGGGGGCAAGGTCAAAAGATATGCTGTCCTCATGCTCAGCCTTAACTACCCAATGGTCTCTGTGGCCCCACCCCCTAGGGGTGGACTGCTGGTCACTTGGCCACTCCGGAACTGGCTTAGTGCCTCTGCTGTGCCAATGGTTGACAGCTCTGCCAGGTTGGGATACAAGATCCAGGGCTGGGGAGTGGGACAGTTCACTCCTCTTGCAGGGCAAGGCCTGACTTGCCCCCCCTGCCACACCCCACAGGCATCCCAAAATGTCTTGGGACCTCAACCTTTCCTGTCTGTGGCACAGACCATGTGACATCATGCTCAGTATGCAAAGTGAGAGGAAGAAGGAGGAAGGAGGGAACATTAGAAGTGATGGAGTTTGTCTTCCCAGGTCATCGTTACACATGAAGGGGCCCTGCTCTCCTGGGCATGGCTGAATCCCTGCCCATGGGAAATGGTGAATAAATTCCTTGTTTTGCTCTGTTTGCATGCATGGCTTTTGCTTTCCGTGTTAAATTGTCTTTATCTCAACCCATGAGGTTTTTAGCTTTTACTCTTCCAGTTCTCTTCCCAGTCTTGCTGGCTGGAGAGCATTATGACCCACCTCGAACGTGGGTTAACTGACGTTCTTGTTAATAATAGATCCTTTGGGGCAGATTCGAGTAAAATGACACTAAATGACCAATGTTTATAAATATATATAAGGCAGGTTTATTTCGGAACAGTTTGGTTGCAACAGAAAGGAAGTATGTAATCAGTTCGGTTATTATCTGTAGAAACATAGCAATATAAAAGCATAAAAATAACACTTAAGAGAATGTATAAGGAAAAGAAAGAAAGAGAAAGAAAGAATAAGTGTAGAAAAATATTACCATCCATGGATCCAGCAATGAGACTTGGCTGTTGCAATTTTGGCGTCTGTTGATTGAAATCTTGCCCAGTTTTGATCCATTGGGGGTGGGGAAAGCCTGCAATACACAAATTTCAGTGGGTTAATATATGCTCAGGGTCAAGTGGGAAGGCCCAGGTACCCCCCGTTGTTGGGGGGTGGTTTTACACTGTCTGGTGTAACACTGTGGGTCGTGTGCAGTCCTCTGGTGGAAGGCCCCAGAAATGAGTCTGGGGATGCTTCAGGGGTCTTTGATGCTGTGTGACATCTACGACATGACAACTGCCTCTCATGTCAGCATAGCCAAGCCAGTTATGCCCCATCAGAAAGGGTGAATAACTTTAGGGCTATGTGTGAATGTCCCAATACCTTCCCCGAGGGCAGTTCTACACATGAACCAGTTGAGTGAAGGAATCCACTGGCATAATAAAAATTATTTTTTACTTATGAAAACTACTCACCTTGCAAGATCTTCTTATTGGCCTCTTCTCTGATGTGGCTCAAAACCCAGGTCGTTGCTAACAGGTTTGTTGTGGTCAGCCTCCAGTGGTGGGTGCACACCCCCTGTGAACCTGGGCTGTTCTTATGCAGATCAGAGGTTTCAGCACATCCAGAAACCCTCCTCCCCCTCTTCAGCTGGGGTGTGCGTGTGTGGAAACCTGGCCTCAGCAAAGCACCTGCTGCTTTTGCAAATGGGCCATTGTTTGAGTCATTAATCTTTAACATTTCAGTCTCTCACAGGGAGTGAGCCAGCAGCTGCGTGGGGCTTCTGGCTGGGGTCAAACTATGACACCAATAAAAAGCAACTGCAGCTGACATGTTTACAGGAAAAGTGGTTGATTGGAAGCCAGTAAATGTCACTAGAAGGTGAGTGGGAAGTGGCCTATGTAGTAAAAGTTTGTTGAAAATCTACTTCCAAAACACACCAGGGTTGGGAGACTAATACATGTCCATGAGTTGATTACTCACTCATTATTTCTTTTCTGAGAATAACCTATATCATCTCCTTTGACATGCATCCTGATTTTTCAAATTTATTTGTGGTAAGGGTAGATTATAACCTTTTGGAGGGCAAGGGGGTGCGCAGAATATACTCCCTTGTTGTGACGGGGAGTATTTCATGGATACACATAGTTTAATTTCAATTCTATGGGGATTAAAAGAAGAGCTCAAGACAATGTTTTTAAAACATTAATCTCTACCGTTTTAGACTCTGTTCTTTAAAGGGTTAAATTTATATATTCCAGCCCTTACCTTCAGACCACAGTGTATTGCTCAAGTAACAATACTAGGAGCAGAAGCTGAATGTCCTATTTCAATTATTAGCACAGTTTTAGGAATTTTAGGGCCTCCTTTTGATTTTTCTAGTGCTAAATAAAATTTGAATGTAGAGCCATTAATTTGACAGTAGCATGTTTTTATATCATGACCATAGGAAGCCTTTTTGCTGAGGCAATTGGTCAAAGCAAAAATCAGTATCTGATTTGTTTGTTTGCTTGTCTCTTCAGCACAGTTCATTCATCTTCTATAAAATAAAATAACTATTTCATGAAGAAGTAGTATGCTGATAAAAAAGAAATCTTGAAAGGTAAGATTGATGTATGTTATATCTGAGAGATAAACATTCAGAGGATTCAAACACAAGGCTGTCTGACTGCATCTTGACTGCCCACCAGCTGTCAGGAATGAAGAATATCAGCTTCCACCACTGAAGAGGAGGTGGCACTTCGCATCCTCTCCCCACTTCCCAAATAATCAGGGATCACCTTATGGGTGAATGTCTGTAATGCTCTGTGGCTGGGTGAGCTGGGAAGAAAGGGTAAAATTTATCCCTTTGGTTTTGAGGGTCATTGTTTTCCCTCAGGGATATGTACAAAAATAATGAGAGAGATGCTTTTTTCCTTCCAATAGGGGTTCTTCTATTCCAAAGTGAATGCTAGTGGCTGGTACATGCCTTTGCTTCCGTCTGTCAGGGAAGTGGGTTTTTTTAAGGTTTTCAGAATTGCAGATTGCACCCCAATCCAAGGAACTATTTTTCCCTAAAAACAAAAGATGTTTCAGAAAGTAATAATTTTGACTGAATCTGTCTCTCACATCAATAACACACTAGAATGACTCTTCTAGCATAAGTGGGTCACTTCAAGGTTTGTCCGGACCAAGCAACCATTTGTGCTTACACTTATTTATAATACTAAATAGATCCCTTCTTTAAACTGTTTCTAGGACAGCACAACATTAAGAGGAGGAAAAGAGTGCCAGGTTCTTGTTCTACCTCCTGAAAACTAATCAAAGTCTCTTTCTCAGTTGCCACAGCCCCTGGCACTTACAATATGCTTCCACAGTTGGGCAGTTGTCGAGACGAAACCACTGTCTGGTGAGCGAACCGTAGCTGTCTCACAATTTATCTGCCCTTCTCCATCTGTCTCCACTCACCAGCTGTGCTTGAGCCCTTCAGGCAGGGACAGAAGAACTGGATGCACATAAAGTATCTCTTCAGTGTGACCAATGTAAATAATCATGGGGTTCTCTAGGAGATAGAGAAGGAAGACAGATGCACTATTAAACTAACCCCCATCAAGGGGGAAAGAGCATGGAAAGAGCAGAAATGATCCTTGTATCCAGAAGAAGTTAGAGTCCAAACCTTGTGTCCCTCCTTGGCTCCTGCAAAACTGTATCAGGAGCCAAAGGGGTCTGACAGCTACAATTCCCTCTTACGGGTTTCTGTCAAGCCCTGTAGAACTATTTCAGAGTCTTTGGCACTGACAGACTGACAAACACTAGGACTGTTATTTATTACATCAGCTACCAAATGGGCTTGAATGCACATTTCCTTCAGCATGTCTTCTTCCTAACCTCAAATATGGAGCTGCTGCAAAGTTCAGTACATTTAAGATGACTGCAGATAGTGAGGAAGGGTAGAATTTGTTGCAGATGATCACATTCGTTTTGCAAAAATAAGTTTATTGTACTTGGCATAGCAATAAGAAAGCTTGGCTAGCTGGCCAGTCAGCCCTAAGAAACAGTGAACAGCATCTGTTTAAGTCTCTGAAGTAACACAATTCATGCATGGCATTAGGTTATGTTGCATCATTTAACACAACATAAACCTCACTTACCTTTCCCTCCCTTTGCCACTTTCTTCCAGTTTATTCTCACTCCAGCTGGCTGCAAAAATGCATAACTGTCTTTGCTGCTTTAAAATTCCTGCATGCTTCCCTCTAACTTCTTCAGCTAATGTAATTTTTTTTTGTATACCGCCTTTCTGGGAACCACTGAACCCACATCCAAGAAGTGTTAGCCCTCCTTTATGTGTCTCATCATAAGACTCCTTAGTGTTTTTTTTTTTACTGAAGTCCTATACAAAACTAAATTGTATTGTTATGTCTGAGACACAACAAGAGAAAGAGGCACAAATCATATTTAACCAAATTTAATGAAAGATTGCCATCAGGTGTCTAAATGTCTGACTTGCCTGTTTTGTTGAGTTATGGCAAACAATACTACCCAGAAACTTAGCATATGTAACAATTCAACATTTTTTATTATCTGGACCTGTTTTGTGCAAGCTTTATTGAACTAATTTACAATAATGGGATTGAAAACTTCCTAATTCACATATAAAATAGATAGAAATAGTTCTTAATTTTCTTGTTTCAGAATGATTGCTTCATTTAGAAATATTAATAATCTGATAACTGAGTCTCTTCATTATAGCATAATGCTCAGTTGCATAGGGAGTTATTCTTTATTCAGTGGGTTACACTGCAGTGTATCATGGAGAGAGAAGATGTATTAGCCTGTATTCAGAGTTTATATAAAAAAATTAAACTGCAGAATAATAGAATTGCATCTTTTATACTAGTGCTGCTATTTGAAAATAGAAGGACAAGTTTTAAATGGGAAATTCTAAGCAGTGTCTGCTAGAAAAGTCACATATGCATTTACCCATGTCCCTGTCTGCCTGGCCACGCGGTTGGGGTACGTCAGCTAAGCAGTTCCTAATAACATCCATTCAAAACAGGGGGGGCAGTAGAAATTGTTCTTGTCTGTGCAATTTTATGGCTTCTGTCACATTTCTCACACCCCAATTATTTTTCATTTATTTTAGATCAAGAGCCTGTGCTGCTAAACAGCTTTCAGTATTATAGTATGTATGACAAACAAAGGCAGAGATAAAATGATGAAAGGGATGAACCAAAAAAAAGACCAACCACAAATTTACTGGAGTTAAGCACATCCACAGAGTACATTTTCAGAGCATAGGAAAGGTCTGCATGGAGGAATGCTGCATCCAGAGGTCTACACAGTAGACTCAGAGCTACACAGGTACTGCAAATGTGAACGACAGAAATAGTAGCTGCATATAAGAAGCAGCCACTCACTGCTCTTCCAGAGTTAATTAGCTCTTCTCTTCAAATGAGCTAATTAGCCTGGGCACAGCCTTGCACCGACATAACCATACCAGTCCTGGAGCTGACTCATTATCTGGCTTGATATCCTCTTCATTCATTTATGTGAATACTTGCACAGCTCTGAAGAAAAGTGTGTCCTGGTAGTTAGGTGCCAGCTTCTGCACTAATTAGTGTCTGAAGATTTTATGAAATGTGGAACAATTTCAAGTGGAAAAAAAAAAATCAACGTCCCAAAGCTTAGTGGTTAAAGCACTCACCTATAAGGAGGGAGGAAAGCAGATAAAATTCTTGTTTTCAGAAGCAGGTATAGGCAACATTCCCTTCTAAGTTCATTTTTTCATAGTTATCAAAAATGCTCTCAAAAGATACAGAATCACAAAACCTAAAACAAAGAGAGTTATGGGGGTGTGGGATTTTTTTTTTTGTTGTTGTTGTTCTTTGAAATGCTTGGTTCTTCCACTAAACCAAAATTCAATTACTAGCAGAGCCCTAATAGCAAACACAGATTATTGACTGCACTTGAGGCCAACCACAATGAACTACTGCCTGAGGGTTAAAGCCATTCCTGGGACTGGGTAATATTGCCTGAAGCCAATTGTAAAGAGCACTTTAATACCTTTGAGCAATAGTTTGCTGCAATTTTTCTCAGACCCAGTCAGTGATTAATTAACCTTTTAGAATCTTCTGGGTTAATGGAAAGTTTGCTCTGGAAAGCTCCACAGATTGAAACATGAACCAAGATCATCATCCACAATACCAGAATATACATGATCTTGGAAGATGAACCACAGTTTTCAATGCTTGTTAGGCTCTTGCTGCAGCCTGAGGGCAGTAACATCCCCTATTTATAGTCAAATGAGCTTATGTGAAGTTACGTCAAATACTAAGGAAGGTTTTTGCATGTATAAAACAGCCACTGTTTATCTTAAAACAGATAATTATCGAAAACATGTCAGCTCAAATTCTGCATGTTTTCAATCAACATGGGTATAAAAGGGTCCAGAATTAGCTACATGAGAGGTGCATAGAGGGGCAATGAGGAGTCCAAATGAAGGAATGATTGTCTCTATTTCTACCCACCTCAAATCTTGTGGCTGTCTGGATGTATGCTGTGCCCAAGACAAGGAAAGATGTTTGTGAGTTGTATTTGATCATTTGCATCCCTTCCAAATCCTAGGTTTATCTGGGTAAATAAGGTTTTGAGGTAAAACCAAACTCCAAGCATGTATCGGGAAAATAATTGCACTACTTAATAAAAGCATCTTTAAAAGATTATCAGCTCAACAAATGTCAAGAATAAGTAAAACAACACAATCCTACCAGATGCCTACTGACAGTAGCATGCTTATTGAAGATTTCAGCATTCCTAAGTTCTGAAATGGCTGCAAGTCAAGAGACTGAATACAGAAATGCAGATCATTTCCGAATCCCTAACTCCAGCACTGCAGCAAGACATTTAAATGATGACACAATGAGTTACAGTCTGCCAGCTTGGCACAGATTCAAAGTGGCAGCAGCTGAGGTGTGCTTTAAAAATAGGGATTTTTTAAATTGGATTCAAAATCAATTAAAATCCTATTACAAACATAATTGTAGTGATACAAATCATGAAATTATATCTTTTACAATAAATTATAAAACTGAGGAAGCTTACATAATTAATACTATCTATTGCACAGATAGACCCATACCTTTCAATCACGTACAACCTACATGTCAAGAGAATGCCTTTGGAAAGTAGAGAGTGCATTTTCAACAGGAGGTCATCATGTATTTCATATGATTCAGAGTGGGTATCTCTATGTAGATTTGATTTCCTTCCCCTCCTCAAAGTCCCATATTACACATTGCTTTTGGAGATTAAATGCCAGCATGTCTATATTGTAAAACAATGAGACATGAAACATGATGGTCAGTCAACTTGGTAAAGCAGCTAGTGGCCATCCATCACATTTTTGATCCCTGTATGAGAAAATAATCAGCCAATTTTCTGCTGATGCAAAGTCAGTGCATGTCTTAGACAATGAAATCACGCCCTTTTTTATTGAGAAAGAGTGTGCTTTAATTGCTTTCTGAGGGTAAAATAAAGGAACAGGTAAAGAAAAAAGAAACGGCAACATCTCTTACACCAAATAGTAAGATTAAATATTTTAGTTTATTTCATCATTAATTCTGGTTTTTCTGAGCTGCCAGACTTGCTTGGCTTGGCCTCTTGTAGTAAAGCCATCCCCACAGTTTCAAGTGCTGGCATTCAGTTTTTACACAGCATGCTCTAGGCAAAGTTGGATTATTATGTGTTTATTTTTGTGGTCTTGTAGAGCTTTATGCTGGTGTTTGTATTATGGTATGGAAATTAATGACTCAACCATTTTCCAAAGAGGTAAAATGAGAAAGACACCTTTAAAAACAACTCTTCAAATTTATAGTTAACTTAGCTTTTCAGTTTCTTCCTCACTAATCTTGTTTTATACAGCATTTTTAAAACAATATTGCATTAGTAAAAGCTGCCAGTCACAATAAATTATCAGTTTTTCTTTTTTTTATTATTTTGCAATGACGCTTTAAATACATATTCCTGTAAAGATTAAGCATATAATTTAATTGTCCTTGTATCAGATGAAAAAAAACCATGATTCCCCACAGCAGCCTATTGACTCCTTCAACCTTGCCTCTTGAAACCTTACTGAACGCAGAAGCTGATACTGCAGGTTTTATATTTATAATGATTAATTAATTCTGCACTAAGCAATGTTCCTGACTGCAAGAACAAAATCCACTTTAGAAAACATAAATGACAGCTTGCCTAAAATAATTAACACCAGTGCTGATAGAATTGGGATGTTCTCCCTCTGCTTTACACTAGCGTATTTGAGAGAATTTAATTACTAATATTTCTGACTAGCAGAAGAATTGCATTAAAAAGTACTTGATGTGGCAGGATTGAAAACTCACTCAAAATATGTTACAGAAATATAATGGGGATGGGATAAACCCTGGTTAAAAATGGAGATATAATTAACCCACAGTTAAACATACTAGACTATTTCCATTTTTTCAAGGAAAGCAGATCACATTAAAAAAAACTGCATAGAATTATCATCTCACTTTTCTGCCAGTGAAACAGCCAGGTAGGCTTTGGCTGTGCAGCACAACAACCTTGAAACCTTCCACCTCTGTGCAGAACAAGTCAGATAAGGTCAGTCCTGGTAACAGGATGGTTCCACCAGCGAGCAAAGCACATGTGGCTTCACAGCCTGGGGGGACCATCCTTCCTCCACAGCTGCAGCAGCTCTGCTCCCTTTTCATTAGGGATGGAATTTTGCCTTCAGTGTCCTGAGTAATGTTAACCTACATGCTATTGTGCATGAGGCCTTGAAATAGGACAACTCTTCCCTGGAAGGGGACAATGGGTGCTTTCTGTGGGTGAAATGGCCTTATCCACCAGTTTTAGCATTGTGAAACTACTTACAGAATTTATTAACTTCAAGTTGTAAGCTTAAGTGACTGGTTCCTGTGATATAAATAAATGTGGGAGGAATACGTAAGGTTGCTGTACTTCCCTTTGAATTTCTGGCAAGATTACATAAAATTATAAAATTCAAACTCTCAGCCAGAGAGATTAACATGGAGTTATTGTCATACAGTCTCACTCAAAGTTAGGACTTCCGCAGGTAAAAGCATGTGATCATCCCATTATGGCTTCCTTGCTGTAAATCTTTACCACACTACAACCTCCCTATTTTACGTGTGCATGGTTTAAAAATCTGAGGATAGGCAATGAAATCCCTGTGAGTCCATCTTTATCCTTTTGTGCAAACCCATATGGGAGATTGCTAATCAGGACTGACGCACATTTCCGCATTACCATATCAGTACCAAGGGGTACTAAATTCCTTGGTGGAGCTCAGGAATTTCAGTATCTCTCAAAGGTACAAGTTTATGAACATGTAAATACCTACAGTACACCCAATTCTTTTTTCTTAGATGTTTTTCTTCCACAATAGGTGAAGGACCTGAGAGCTGATGAAGACAGGCATTGTGGTGTGTGCCTCCTGTCGCCGGCAGGTTTTCACCACAAATGTCATTCTTTCCTCTCTTATTGGTTAGGGCTATCACAGAAAACCTCAGCATTACCAAGAGCCCAGCTGTGGAAGGGAGAAAGTCCATAAAGAATAAATGGGCAGTCAGCTGGCCTATTTTCCAACATGTTCCATCTCTAGTGCCTTGTAGGCATATGTTTTGCCTACACACTGCCTTGCTTAAAGGCACAATTTTGCATTGCCTGTGAACTCATCCCTCTCACTTGTGAGAAGAAAAAGGGAGAACCAGAAGGATTGATTTACTGAAACAAATGCAGGCAGATGTAAGTTGTCTTCCTAAGGCAGGACATTCTCTACACCCTAGGTGGGATTCCTCTAATAAGCAGCAGGGATTGGAAAGGGCATAAGAAAGCAATCTGTAACCTCTCTTTAGCTATTGCTGTTTAATACTAATTATTACTTAATAATGCAAAGCATTTATATTTCGTTGTAAATGTTAAATGTGCTGTTAAAGCATTAACTAGTTAATTCTCAGGACACTCTTAAGAGGTGGGCATATGAGTATTATCTCCATTCCATACTTCTTTCCATAATAAGGGAACAATTAAAATGAAATTGATCAGCTAACTTTATAGAGACCCTAATTCCTACAAATAGGAAATAATAGGCCTAAATGAGTATACTTCTGCGTGTTTAAAAGCAGTATTCATCAGATGGATTACAGCTGATTTTTCAATGTAATTAACTTTGTATCCAAAAATCAACTTTATTGGTTCACTTCTAGTATATTAAGCACAATAGGAGGGATGCCCCATTTTCTCTGGCAATAATCAGGTTCCCTTCAGCCTTGTAATTGATTCAAGCAGGAACCATATTATTGTCTAGTAAAACAGAGCATCCTTCCTATTATCCCGTAAGTAGCAGTCAGTGTGGGAAGAAAACAGTTACAATGATATATGAAGTTAAGACAGATGCCAACTAAATAGATATCTGAGTAAGCTAGAAAGAAAGAATTAAATAGTTTGAAGAATCAATAAAAGGTACTACTTCAGCTAACCATTGTGCATCTCATCAACTAAACTCTCATTATTGTTCATATCCTGAGTGCCCCAATGACATTATACTGTGTACAAACATAGCAAGCCCAATGGCATCACGATCTAATTTGTCAGCTTTCACTTCTTTCCCACAGGTTTTGTACTCTCTCTCCTGTATTCTCTCTCCATTTCCCTCTATTTTGAAGTCTCCATATTATTATGCCAGTGCACCCCACTGCCAAAGGATCAGAGGACTGAAAAGAACTGAATTCACTGCACCCTCTCTGGCAAAACCAGCTTGGTCAGGATATTTTACTTTTTTGTTGTTGCTGTTGTTAGTTTGTTTTGTTTTGTTTTTTGTTTTATTAAATTATAAGTGCATGGTGATGGTGAAAAAAATACTGTAGTTCTGCAGGGAAATTAGCATAAGGAAAACAGTATATTTCTTCCAGGCGATCAGATTTCTGAAGGAAGATGGGTGTTATGGGTAGCTAACAGAGCTTGGACGCAGCAAGAGGAATGAGGGAAATATGTCTCTCCTGGACACGAATCTGATAAGTGGCTCATTCTCAATATCTACAGTGGAGTCTGTGAAAATTGAATCCACAGAAGTGAGTGACTCCTGCAAGAACTGCCAGGACTACTCTAGGCTGGTATTGACAAAGGAAAGCAGGAATCTGACTAGTACTGTTTTAGCCACGACATAAGGATGACTGTTTATTAATAATGGAATGAACTTTTCTGAAATAAGAAAACTCAGTTTTGGGTTCCTTCCTGATCAAGTTTGGACAACAGACTCAGAGGAGAGGGGAGATAAGTGACCTGCCTGAGTTGCTCTGGCCAGCAAAGATATCTGTGCTGCATATTCTGGGGCTGAGCTTGTGCTTGAAATTGTCACTTCTTTACACAAGGGAAGTCATAAGCCTAAGTTCTGTTTCAACATATGTATTGCCTAATTAGACCCCTATGGCTTACAGGTTAAAAAAATTCCATCTTTCTGGAGAACCTAGAAGCTCAGGTCTTTATTGGTGAACAACTTTCTATGGGATATGCCTAAAAGACACATACATCCCAAGTGAGATAGTGTTGTCTGCACATGTAGTTCTCTTACGCTGTGTTCTGGTGAGAAATAAAGCACATGAACCCTCCTCTCCCAAGCCTTCAGCCAGCTCACACCACTGAATAAGAACAGAGGGCATCCCCGTGAGAGCACTCTGACTGGGCAGGAGCTCAGGAAGGTAACCCTGTAGCACCAGCCAGTTCCAGACATGAAACTGAGATTCTCCTCCTCACTTCCTGTGTGAACACAAGCAAATTAGGATGAGCCATCTGCAGCATCAGTTGTCCCATTTCACTGTTTTGGAAGGGCAGGGGAAGACCCAGGGGCAGACACTGCATTCGGCTGGGAAACACCAGCTTTCTTTCCCCTGAGCTGGGGATGTGAACGTCTCTGTCCTGATTTGGATACAGCTGGACGCTCTCAGTGCCAAAGCCCATGGCTCAGACCTCGCCATGCACAAGGTGTACATATACTTAATGCAACTTCTAGTGGAGAGGAGGGAGCAAACGACTCCCTTTTCAGCAGATTTGGCAACATTGCAGTTACTCTGATCTGTCCCTGAGGAGCTTTTTTGCCTTTCTTTCTTCTTTGCCCCTTATGATCCCTTCATTGGAAGAAAAATCTGTCATCTGTTCATTCTCAAAACAGACTTAAGAGCCATTATGTGTGGGAACCAGATACTAATGGTGCCAGGGCAGTTATTTTACTTTGCCAAATCTTAAGAGCGAGCATGACATGTCAAGTGGGGAGGAGGGAGGCCTGTTATTCACTTGCAGCTAGACGTGATGCACTTGACTTTTGTAGCTGCCATCACTATTTGGCAGAGTTGCACATTTAGGAAGACATTCAAAATATTTACAAACTTCTCTTTCCCTCTCTCCCAGACATCAGTTTAGCAGCAAATAATCAAAGGGATGAGTTAAAAGACAATTGAATAATGCCAGTCCAGTTCAGTACTGATCTGCAGCTTGCATAATTCAAATATAACTATGAAATTTGTTTAGCTCAATCCATACTGTCTTCTTCTTTTAGGCATGGTGTGATAGCTGCAGTCATGCAGCCTTCCCATTTCCCACACTTACCCATGAGTGCTGGAATATCAAGTCCATTCCATTTGTCAAAAAGCTTTATTTAGGATAATTTGGCCCAAAAAGTTCAGATCAAACAGGTGCAGACAGCAGGAGGATTGCAAGCCTAAAGCCAAAAGCCAAAAGACTATTCTTGAAGGAACATAAGATATTATTATGTTTAATACAGCTAAAATTTCCTGTTTCCTTTACAATACTAAAAATAACAAATGCTACCCAGGAGGTTTATTGACCAGGGCAAAACATCAAGAACAGTAACTCAGTCTTGCACCACAATTTAAGAATAAAGAATGATATTTTATTTTACCTTTAATCTTCTCTGTGAAACAGAAGGCTGATTTCTTTCCCATTTAACTTCAGAAGAAGGAAGTCCTTTCCACCCTTTATCTGACATGCTTCTTAAAACACTGCTTATTATTCTAAGCAACACTCTTTCCTACTAATTTTAAGGCATTATCTTACTGATTGTACCAAACCCTTTCATGGATTCTGCTCTTGAAAGGTTTGGGGTGGTGGTGTTACTCCTAATAAATCTGGATGTAAATATAAACAAAAAATATAAATAACCCCTCTTTTTTTTTTAAAAATTATCCAGAAGTTGCATTTTATAAATTTTTTTCTTTGGTTCTGCACTACCCAAATTTTTTTCCAAATTACTGATGAATGTTAATTCAAGCATGGAGAAGTTATTATTCCCGTATACCAGTGAAGAGGTACCTGGTTAACAAAGTGACAGTCAAACCCTTTTCATTAGAGTGCACCGTTTTCCTAGACAAGTTTGTGAAAAGTTTAACTCTGTGTAAAGTGTTACAAGGAACATGAGAACTGTGCTGTTTCTTCGTTTCATCTGTACAAATGATTCAGCAAAGAAATCAGACCAGAAAGGCAGTCAATATCAATGAGACATCTTCTTTCCAAAAAAATGATAGTTTTCTCTATCAATGAGATTTAGGCAGGCATTTATTGAATATCATTATCTGTATCTCCCAAAGCATTTTGGTGTTGGAAACCAGAAACCTTTCCTGTACTTCGTTTCCCACATTTTCTGAATCCTGCTTTAATTTTCAATGTCTAAATTATTTAGGAGCTGGTTTTTTAGTGTTCAAAAGTGAATGTTGCCTGTTACCATGTTTGTAGCTTACTACAGCAGCATTTAAAAGACAGGCTAATCATTTCAGGTATTCAGATAGTGCTTATGTCTGAAGGACCTGGGGAAGCCTGGTCCGATGGGATGATCTGCTGAATATGATGGATAGATTTCCTGTGATTTCTATCTTTTTTCCTGGCAAACTCAGGATGTCCTTCTGAAAGTAAGTTTTTGGGATTCTTTTTAACTTTTGTTTTAAGGTGTATTTTTGAGCTTCAGTAGATACCAAAAAGAATGCTACTTTGTCACTAAGTAACAATAAATCAAAACACCTTTTCCCCAGAGAGTTCATCTTTGCTATTTTTAATTGTGACTTCATCAGTGACTGTCCTCTTACCCACAGAGGAAGCAATTAACCTGCTTTATGAGTAAAGTCATTGGACTAGCAACTGAGAGAAGTGGGCATCCACGTAGTTCAAACAAAGCTACAAGGTTCTGTACTGGAAGCAAAGGAAGTGACCTGGAATCTAAGCTTAGCCTACTGCAAGTAAAAACCTAAGGAAAAAAAGGTTGTGAGTTGGAAGAAAAGAGGCTGAGCTTATTTGGTATCAAGTGATGTGAAGCTTCAAGGATCAAGCAAACTGCTTGTATTTTCTCTCCATTCCGTTCTTGGAGAATAGATGGGATGTGCATGGGCCTAAATAAAATAAACTATACAAAGCATATATTTGAGTTTTAGCACTGATTTCTTAGCTCAGCTAAACTAAACCAGAAAACCACAAATCCACGAGACCTTGGACATGGGTGAAAGGGAGGAAAATTATTGTAACCTACAATACTGTCTGCCCTCTTTTCACTGATATAGTCAGGACCTAGCAAGCTTCAGATTCCATTTTACTAAAAGCCTCAATAGAGATGTCGAATCACAAAAATATATGGAATGCAGTCTAAAATACAGTAAAGCAAGGCCATTGTAGTTTGCTTGCCTTTGGTACATAATGATCTTAATATAAAGGACTGAAGTTTTGTGAGATTTGACAGAAAAAGTAGATTTGTATCAGAGGATGCCTCTCCTTTCCTCTGAACCTCAGAATTAATGGCGAAGGCAGTTAAATGTAGAGGAGCTCATTAATCTGTCTGTGTCTGGAGTGTCTTACACAGATACCATGCTAATCAATGCCTGTGAGGTAGTTAGCATTGTGCTTATGTAAGCAGCACTATACAGACACAGAATCTACTGTTCTTTACTCGCACAGTGTTTGAACTAATATTTATTTAATTTTGTTTAATAGTGTCAGTAGGCAGTCTGAAACTGTTAGCCTTTTTTTGTAGGAGGTGAATGAATTGAAATCATAAAGTAGCACAATTAGTTGAAGATTCTTTTTCTCTGAAAATTCCTCACTCTGAATGGAGTTTAAATTCTGAAAAACATTTACGCAGAAAATAAATACTGCCCTTTACCCCTATTTCTCTGGTGCTGTGAGAAACCTATGTGAAGGAGACAAACTTACTGTTGCCCTTTTAAATGTTAAATATTAAATGCTTTCTACCCTTCCAGTTTATAAGGCAGGAAACTGTCAGCGCATTTTTCATGGCATCAAATAAATGCTGTACGTCTTATTTAGCAATGTCTATCAGTGTTGAGGCTAATGCAGACATAAATAAAAGTTACAAATGCTGCTACACATTCAGGATAAAGCAGAGCATAGATGTAAAGATTAATAAACTAAAAGAAATCAAAAGTTTCTGCTGAGTGCCACAAACAGATGCACTGAGAACAGATACTCTTTCACTGAGGCATTAAGCTCAAAGCATTACAAACATGTCAAAAAATGAAAGATTTTTATACAGAATTAAATATTGTTCAGTGATAAAAATAGCTTTCTTCATTCTTGGTTAAAAAGAAGGGAAGTACCCTAACAGCAGTGAAGGTCCTTATCAGCACAGAACAATAAAAAACTGATGGAGGCAAGTAATCTTTCTCATCTCAGAGGACTACTACAGTTGTTATATTATGCTTGTTGCCGATTATCTATATGCAAGACTCTACAGTATCTTTCAGATTAATTTAGCATCTTAGGAATCCATTATACCTTTTTGGGAAGTGACTCAATCTGGAGATTCCTGGTGAGTGTAAATGAAGGCAGTAGCTTTCATCTCAGTATAGCTTGCATGCTGTAAACGTTTGAATGATGTGATGCAATTGTGAGTTTTTTACAAATATTCGACAGCAGCAGTTATATAAATCTCCAGTATGATTTTGATACAAAAAATCAATAATGTAAAAGAGTTGAATTTCTTTTTTGGGGAAGTGAAGGGTTGAGAATCTCTCGGTTTTCTGCAGGCTGTTTACATGGCTCCTATTGCCACAGACCGAGGCACTGGGACCCCACTTTGCACCTCATGTGAGGTTCTGTCCCATTGCAACTCCTGTGGCACAAGCTGCACTGACTGTATCACATCAGGGTGAGGCAGCAGCTCCTGGAAGACTCAAAAGCGAGGCTTTTCTGCTCTAAACAGAATTCGGCCCCTCTGTGTCAGAGCCCTTGGCAAATTACTGAACAAAATTGTATCAATTCATCTTCCACATGGCTGCCATTTGCTTCCACAATCCGACCCAGAATAAGCTTTTAAGGCATCCTGTGCTGCTTTGAGCTGCTTGTCAAACTCCACAGCTCAGCTGAACTATAGAAGTCCAGCTGTTTACACCTCTCTCTAAGAAATCTTTTATATTAACTTTACCATATTTGCTCTTAGCCCAAATCTTGATGTCCCTGAAAGTTTAAATAAAGTCCATTGATCAGGTGGGAGATCAGGGACAGTGACAATAATGGATTTATTGTGCTGCATGCAGATTTTTGGACATAGCTTTGCTGTATATATGCCAAAAGGAAAGGTATGTGACGTTTATAAATGTAATCTCTCCCAACAGACAGATCTAGACTAAAAGTGCTATGATCATTGTTAAGATAAATAATCCAAATTATTATAAAATGGAGAGTTGGTTTGAGTATGTGTAGGATGAATTTTTTGTAAAATTAATGTAGGAGTAACTATCTAAGGAGACAAAGCAAATACTTTAATTGCATAGTGCATGGTGTTTTGCCTGTTGTTTAGCCCTACAGTCATATATCAGACTGATTAGTGAATTTTAAATGCAGGAACCAAATACTTCTATAGCTTGTGAGAAATAATTCCCTAACTGAAGGAAGAGAGGCAGTCAGGGAGCCAAAGCTATCAGTCGTAAGCAGGCAGCCAAACTGTGGCACTTCCCTAGTACTATAAAAACACTTCTGTTTCAACTATATGGAGTTCTCTTTGCTCTATATATACTTCTCAGGACCTATATATACTTCTCAGGAGAAGATAAATTCATGTGTAATGTATCACTGGTTTTCAATTTCATTGTGATGAACCCACAGGGTGAATTACATAGTCCATTCTGTGCTTTACAGAAAAGCAAAATTACAATGTGCCCTCTATGTGGTCCAGGGGATATTGATTAAACGGCTTCAGAGTCTGAAGAAGAAGAAAAAAATAATATGCTGATTTTCCTCATCTACATCTTTTCTTCTCATCTTGCCATTTTGGGGCAATAATTCGTTTGCAGAACTCAACAAGACTTATTTTCTTGCTTGAAATACCACACTTGTAATTTCATAAGAGACTTCAGGACATCTGGGAATGTATTCTTCACATAGAAACTTAACAGAATGTCTTTGGGAACCCTTGTTCCTTATTCTTTTCTTAGCTTGAACAGCAGACATCATCTTAATGCCTGTTTGCTTGCAACTTGTAAGCACACAGATATGTGAAAAAGGAAAGCCCACAGAGACACTCCAATATTGCAGGGTAAGCTGAAGTGAGAAATACTTAATGCCATTCCAGAGATTCACTGGCAAAAAGCTGCAAATGAAAATTATTACAATGAGTATAAAATTATTATAAAACTGTCACATTTCTAATATTTCATATCACTTCTGACCATAAGCTCCACAGCTATAAAAGCAATATCTTTTGCTCTTCTATGTGCACAGATGATGGTTTGCATTCTTCAGGGCTTATCATGTTAAAATGCCTTTAATTATGTTCCAGACAGCTGTTCAGAATGTACTCTTAAACCTCGCCAAGGTCAAAGCCTTACTTCTTGCTGATCTTCAGATCATCATTCTATGATTTCTGGTTCACTCACGTAGTATCTCAGCCATTGCTGGGAATCACTGTACAGCCCCATAGGTCATGCTGGTGTATGGCTTCATTAACTGCCCCTAAAGGCTCCAATGCTGATGTGCTAAGGATCCCTCAGTAATCCTTAAAGGTCAGATAGATTGAAAACTTATGTATGTTCTTATTTCATATTTGAAAAAGGTAGTAATGTTGTAAAGTTATCCTTTCTCTTCCCCTCTGCCTTCCCCTGCGCCTGGGGACATGAATAGCAAACATATGGTAAACAGAAGAAGCCTCTTACAAACTTGTGTTTCTGATGACATATTGTAATGAAAATGCAAAAGAAATCATTGGTTCCGATCACAACCATAACTAGGCACCTTGAGAACCCCAGTCTGTGCATGGTTTGTGTTGAATTTAAAGAATTGCTAGCTATGTGGCACACACTAATAGACTCTACTCCCCAACCATTCATTTAAACTCAGACACAAAAACTCAAGAATCTTCTTCATGGATCACTGCACTTGTTAACTAGTGTCAAATAGGATAAATTATACATTATAACACTGTCCACTAGCTCTGCCATATTTAAATCTTTCAGTGTTTCTATTATTATAACACCCCTTTCTAAGGGAATTATAGCATCCACCAGTTAAAAGTGATAAAAATTGATATTTTGCCTTTTTGTACATCTGCTCCTTATGAAATATTCTGACCAGTGTATATGCTGGAAACTTTAAGGAAGCAGACTCCCACAATCTGAAACAATTCCAAACTTCCCCAATCTTTATAACCTCTCTTGCAATGTCCTCAGATAGACACAGAGGCCCATTGTGAATAAATTACTGCAAATATGCTTCAGTTCATTAATTGAATCCATAATACAATGAACTTCTTAAAAAGTGTAAGCTTCTATACACAGTAAGATAAACAAATATATTGGCTCTGTTAAATATAAAATTAAGGTCTATCTTTAAAAACAAACTGAATGTACATTTATATTTCATTGACATAATTATGAGTCAGAAAAGGAATAGTCCCTTTAAAATGAATGAAAATTAGCATAAAAATGAAATAAAATGCAGTCATTGGAAAAAAAATGACCTTAACTTTCATTTAAGACAATAGCTAAGTATAACAAACTTCCCGGTCCAAATGAACTTTCCAGTATGAATATCATATTCAACTAAATAACAAGTCATGTCTTATCAAATCCATCTTATACAGGCTTTATACCAGTGTTGAAAAAGAAAATTCCTATATAATTCTTCTGGTCACTTAAAGGAGAGTTTTCCTTACCAGAAATTTAAACAGATATGTAATTTTTAGTTAGACACTGGGCGGAAATAATAATATATATTCTTGTAGTCTTTAGAAAATGGAATTTTAAAATTTCCTTTCTTGGTAATAGAGTTACATACTTACTTCTCTGTCCATTCTACTAAAAAAAATTGAATGCAATGTCAGTTTAAGTGTTACCTTTAGAAGATAGATCTAGCCCAAAAAGAAAAATAAAAGCAGTGTTCAAGATGCAATGTCAATAAGGAAATGTAATGGGGCACAATGGATAGGATAATAAATGGTTGCTGAACATTTTTATCAATGGCTTGGATGAAGGTCCAGATGCCTCCTCAGCAACTTCACTGATGACACAAAGCAGGGAGGAGCTTTGGGCTGATCCCCCTGAGTGCTGTGCAGCCCTTCAGAAGGGCCTGGACAGGTTGGAGAGATGGGCAGAAAGGAACCATCTGAAATTCAATAAAGGCAAGTGCAGAGTCCTTAACCTGGGAAAGAATAACCCTGGGCACCAGCACAGGCTGGGGGCTGACCTGCTGAAAGCAGCTCTGTGGAGAAGGCCCTGGGGATCCTGGGGGACAACAAGCTGCCCATGAGCCAGCAGTGCCCTCGT
>VZRL01004330.1:846347-924936 GCA_013397895.1 Origma solitaria | reverse complement strand
ACAGGCTGAGGGAGCTGGGCCTGGTCAGCCTTGAGAAGAGATGAATGAGAGGGAACCTCATCAATGTCTATCAGTGTCTGCAGGGAGGGTGTCAGGAGGATGGAGCCAGGCTCTGCTCAGTGGTGCCAAGCAGCAGGACAAGAGGCAAAGGGCAGAAACTGATGCCCAGGAAGTTCCACCTGAACATGAGGACGAACTTCTTTACTGTGTGAATGACCAACTACAGGAACAGGTTGCCCAGAGGGGCTGTGGAGTCTTCCTCACTGGAGATATTCAAGAACACAATCCTGTGCCATGTGCTCTAAGATGACCCTGCCTGAGCACGGAGGTGGGACCAGATAATCAAGCCACTGCAGTCCCTTCCAACCTGACCCATTCTGTGATTCTGTGATTACTGAATTGGTGCAGATATGGATGGATGGATGCACACACTAGCTATACTTGCAAACTCTTTTCCTGAGTTGACTATGACTTACTTTTGTATTTCCATATATATTTTCTTTTGAAACCTTCATGGTCAGGAGTGAGTGAATCACTGGTCCCCATCAAATAAACAATTCTAGATATAAATCTAAAAAATTAATGGATATGATTTTTTAAAACTCCAATTATATAGGGTTTGTTCATTTACATTTTTGTGGTGTCAAGTTGAAAGGGATGGATTTTTACGTAGGAATTATGCAGCTGATTACTCAAAAGTCAGCAGTCTCATTTTTACAAGAATTCCCCCTTCTCTTCCTGACCTGCAGTAATATTAAATAATTACATTTTAAATGTCCTTTGTGATATGTTTTTTGTAGATGATATGGTGCCCTTTAAAACCAAACATTATTTATAGCACAAAAAAGCACAAAGATTCCTGACCCAGAACTACATCATTAGAGGAGACTGAAAGAAGCTAGTCCATCAAAGTGTAGGATATTAAACAGCTTTGTTTGTCTAGAAAATGCATAATCAGCCCTTCAAACTTTTGTTGTGTTACCTGTAATTAATACTAATTAAGGCTGAGGCTCTCAAATATGAAATGGTTGAGAAAATCTGCGGGGTTTGGTTTCCTATTTGTCAACTTTTATTTGAAAACAGCAGGTTAAATTCTGATCTGAGGAACGTTTAGCCTCAAACTATCATGCAGATTGTTTTGTATCTATGTAATTGCCAAAGACTGCTTTGGTCAAAACTCCTTAACACTTTTTATTGCTAATTTTGGCAATAAACCTGTTAATTAGTTAATTGTAAAGCATTAGTGAGTCAAGTAAAAAGGATCCATCTGTTTATAAAATAAGATTTCTTCTGGGCATAACATTTACAAACCACAGTGGTAGACACCATACCATCTATTTATTGATAAAGTCTCTCACTCCTTTTTGAGTGAAAATGTGACTTTGAAGGAGATTTGTAATATATCACACACAGTTAATACCATCACAATCTTAATATCATCGGGGGACTTGAGAGAGCAGTGAAGAGCTATAGTCTCTCTCTTCTTTATGTCACTGATGTGAACCTGGCACAGTCTGATAGCAGCCATAGAGGTGGCCATATGAAAGGCGCTCAGTTCTCCAAGCAAACTCACAGTATCTCCAGTTGAAAAAGAATTTTAAGAAAACAGCACATCTACCATTGTCATAAGGATTATTTTCATGGGCAGACTAAGAAGCCAAATGAAGTACCAGGTTTGAAGGAATTTTACTATTGACTTGAATAGGAGCAGGATCATAGATTTTTTTCAGGTGAATGCGTAAGCAGTCTAGGAATCTTACACTGCTCCTACTTATCTCTTCCATGGCCAATTAAATAGGCTTCTTTTCTCAGAACTGTCAATGTGGCAGCTTTCATGAGCACTAAATTAATCCTTTAAAGGAAAAATATGTTAAAAAACCTGTAATATCTTTTCTGATTTAAAGATACTGTAAAAAAGGACCTCTTTTCAATACAGAAAACAAATCTCTTGTATATTCATGTGGATTACAGAATAGTTTTCATACCAAAATATTACATTTCTTTTATCAGAGCAAAGTAAAGATGATACAATATTCTCAACTGAGATTAAAATATGTAAGAATGGAATATTGATAGCAACATATAATATAAAGTAAAGGAGAATTGGGTGATGTACTATGGGAGCTGATAAGAATTATATGGCTTCTAGCAGAGAAGTAAAATGACATAAAAAGATATAGACTGATGGCAATAGGAAATGCATCTATAAGGGGATCACAGGAGTAAACAGGGAATAGTTTGGATAACAGTAGACAAGCATTTAAGGGATAATGCTAATTGAATTATGCATTGTAGCCAGGTAGAGTAGACTGAAACTTCTAAATGCTGAAAAGAGAGCTGAGGCACCTCAGCCTGGAGTAGTATCCTCCATTGCCTCAGTCTTTCCCCAAGAGTTTTAAAATCTGTATAAAATTGATTGCTAACAGCTATTTTATTGGTGGCCATTGAGGCCCACTTATTCCACTTTGGATGCAAAGAAGGTATAAATGGGTCCTTAAAAAGATGGCCAAATAGACCAAGTTAAGAGCGGGAAATCATATGATACCCACTCCAGAAGCTATGGAGAAAACTACTACACATTTCTCATGGAGAGAGAAAATGTTGCCTTAGCGTGTGACTCATCTAAATCTCATCATCTAAAATCAGACACCTAATCAAAGCTATTCAGCTAGACACCCTCTAAGGTTAAAGGAGAAATCTGAGGACACTTTCAAAGCCCAATTTAGACTTTCCATCTTTCATTAGAGTCTTGGGATGGATACAGTCTTCAGGCTGCTGTTAATGCTGAGGTGGAAACCAAGTGGCACATCAGTTGAGGAACCCACGACCACATTGAAGAAATGACTGACATGCTTTGAAATTAAGAGACAGGTGCTGCTACCCCTGCAATTCAGGCCCCTCACAGGCAGTTCACCCCTGCTAGCTCTGTCTCTGCCCCAGAGAGCAGCTGGAGTGAGTTGGATGATTGTGGTGGTTTTGCTTGGCCCAGTTTTTTCTAGTGAGTAGGGTGGCTCCTGTGTGTCCTGTGTGAAAGTTCTGGAAGTTTTTCACCATGTCCAGCAGAGCCAATCTCTGATGGCTCTGAAGATGATGGACATGCTGCTGGCCAAGTCTGGGTCAATTAGTTACACCTCTGTGAAAACATATTTAAGAAGAAATCAAAACAATGTGAGCACGCACTTCTTTTTAGTCAGAGGAGGAAGCAAAAATATGTGAGGGAAAACAACATGGAGGCACCAAGGTCAGTGGAGAAGGTGGGGGAAGAGGTGCTCCAGGCGCCGAAGCTGAAAACCCTCTGCCAGCCGTGGTGAAGACCATGGGGGAGCAGGTGGTCCCCCTGCAGCCCATGGAGTCCAGGGGATGCAGAGAACCCCCCACAGCCCTGGGGAGGTGCCCACGCCAGAGGAGCAGGTGATGCCTGCAGGAAGCTGTGATCCAGTGGGAGTCCCAGAGACTGAGAGTTGCAAAGGCCTTGCAAGAGAGAGAAAGGCCTTGCTCCCGGGATGGAAACAGCCTGGCCTCAGTTCAGCCTCGGCTCAGAAGTCTGCAGCCCATGGATAAGAACTCATGGTGCAGCAGGTTTGGGCGGGTTGCTTCTTGTGAGATTGGACCCACTCCAGAGAAGTTCACACAGGACTGTCTCACGTGGGAGGGACCCCCATGGCTAAGTAGAGGATTCTTCCCCCTGATGGACTGACCCTGACCAAAGGAAACCCCCACACCCTGCCCCCACCCCGGAGCTGTTGGTTAGAAGGAAGGAGGGAGGGGGTGAGCTGAGAAATGGCCTTAATAGGGAGAGGGGTGACTAGAGAAACAGTGCTTGTAGCAGAAGAATTGTGGTGATGGACTGACTAAGAGAAAAAACTCCACACCCTGCCACTGCCCCGGAGCTGTTGGTTGGAAGGAGGGAGGCGGGTGAGCCAAGAAACGGTGCCTTAAAATGGAAAGGGGGAGAGTGAAGAAACAGTGTCTTAAGAGCTTATTTTTACCTCTGATTTATCCTCCAACTCTGTTAGGTTAATAAATCACTTTGCATCTGTAAGTTCCTCGCCTGTTTTTCGCCCTGTGTCTGTGCATCCTCCTGCCAGTGGTTTATCTCAGCTCATGAGTCTGGTGTGTTTGTGTTAGTTTTTTCCCTCTCCACCGCACAGCTGCAGCAGGAGAGAGCATAGAGAGCAGACATCGTAGGTGCCTGGCATTTGGCCAGGGTCAAACCTCGACAATGATGCAGCCCACAAGCCACCTCTGTCTGCCTTGCCTCCAGCATGAGGCCATACCACTGAATGAAGAGCTTAATAATAATTAAAGTACATACAATTGGGAGATCTGCTGGCTTTCCAGATGCCTAATCTCTGCAGGGCCATTTTGAGCCTGGAACAAGAAGCCTGACTTACCTTGCACAGCACCCACAAAAAGAGGGGGATTTGTGAGAGGGGAGGTCGCCTGGGGATATACACCAGTGATAGCCACAAGCAGGAAGTCAGAGAGCTCAAAGTGTGCCTCCACCTGTGGTTCCTCAGGTCCTATTGTAGGAATTAGGACACTGCAAGTGTGTGAGGGATATACTTTCTGCCATGGTCTGGGAATGGCATTTTCCAATTTGGTACTCCTGCTAAAACCATGCTGCTACTCGCTCCCCCTTCCCCTCCAACTGAAAGCACAAAAGGCAAAGATCACGGGTTGAGATAAGAGTGATTCACTAGAAACAGCAATGAGATAGGAAAATGAACAGTGGCACCAACAGTATTAATAACAAGAGGTATAAGACAAACAAACAGTTTACACAGAAAGTCTGTGACTATACTGATTTGGCTCTTCCCTGCCACATTTTCTCCTGAGCAGAAAGAACACCCTTCTCCTCAGAAGTGATAGTTTGTTCTGCCCACCCAGTCCCCAGCAATGATGTGAGGTGGTATAGAATAATGCCTAGGTCCTGGGCACACCCCCTCAGCCCCTCCCCCTCCTGGCTAATGCAAAAAATTAACCCTGTCTTGGCTTAAAGCACTTCTTGCTTCGCTGGTGAGAAGCAGGACCTGTGGTATGCCACTGCATGAAGGAGGTGGAGGTGATGGAAACACCCAGCAGCACACACTGAGCTGTGCACAGTTTGGAAGCAGGAACTGCAGCTAGGAGACCTTGAGACCACTACCAAAATACAGAAAGACCAGGCTGGCATGAAACGAATCCACAGACTAAGGGATGGACACCTTCCTGGCAGAAATTTCTTTACGGCATTCAGTCATTGAGACTGCTCGTCAGGTGTGACCAGTCTCTGCCTGAACTTGGACATGAGAACCACTGCCATGAGGTATCTGATGAGGAGCAAAATTAATTATTTGTGACAAGGGGTAAGGAGCAACTCACAGCACTAATCTTAACTTGGAAAAATGTCCTTTCACAGTGTCAAAATTTTAAATGGGGAAATATTAATTTGGTCTTAAACCGCTGATGTACTTTTGAAACAGTCTGCAGAAGCCTGCAGTCAGCTGGGGAGGCCACACTGCTACAGGTGAGTTTGGGAGTGGGGGCACAGACAGATCTACAGAAAACATGGGTAGCAGGATGGAGCTGAGAGGCTCATTTATAAATTATAGCTGTGGGAATGCATGGTCATAATATGTTTCACGGACATTTGAAGTTAGCTTTGGCTTCTTGTGTCTTCTTGAGCAGTATTTCCCAGCCCAGGTTTTGTAAGAAAGGCATACAGCATGCTGCTTTATTGCAGCTGCCTGGAATGGAAACTATTGTGTAAAAACAAAAGAAACAGCACCTCATCCAAAACACACACAAAAAGTCACAGAATGTGATAGACTTCTTTCAGACTAGAAAACCAAACCATTCTGTATCCATCAGTCAAGGAATTTTAGAAGTCACCTTAGGCACCTTAATTTGGAAGAACAGCAAGTAATACTTCTCCAAATATCACTATTGTTTGTAGGCTTGAAAAGTAAATGTTTTACTAGCTACTTTTCCTCCAAATCCCATTACACTATTTCATTATTATATAGCTTCTTATAAAAGTTGGTGACTGAGAATCTTAATTGTAAATATAAGCATAATTTAGCCCATTTATTTTAAAATATATTGGCTGTACTTTTTAAAACAAGTTAGTGATATTTTAGGACAGGTTGGGAAGCTACCATCCTTGACAAGACTAATTTAATAACTATCATAAAATAGGTGACAGAGTAAAAAGAATGGAATTACAGGAGGAAATCCACCAGTGAGAGCTTTAGCCTATTCAGAACTGTACTAATATAATAGACTGAACAAATCAGGTCTATAAATTTCTGTCAATGTAGATTACCCATACAAGGTCTCATGCATCAGCCAAACTTAAACAGGGTCCTTGTACAGATCCTGTGAACAGGAGTGAATTTCACCCTTAACAGTTGAAAAACTGCCTTTCATTCTGATTGCATCAGAAAATTAATTTGCTCCATTCTCCAGCAAAACTGAAACTGGATCTGTCATCAACACAGTTGTTTGAATAACACAGTTTATATACAAATAATCTGCTTTCAGGCTAAGTAGATTTTACTGTTTCCTTCGTAAAATCTGGTTAGCAAAAATATTGACATGCACAGTGCGTTAACTGATATGAGTGGGAGTCATATAATGAAACAAGACCTTGACAATAACTTTTTTGAGACACATGAAGACATACTGGTACAGAAGAAAATGAAGAAAAATGTCATGAAAATTACTGAAACCAAGAAAGCAGAGCTTTAGTAAAAGGTTAAGGAACATTAAGGTAGAATGAGTGAACGTGGAAAATGCAGTATTCTGGGGTTTTTTAGGGAGGAACTGAAACAAAATGGCTAGTACAAAGATATTTAGGCTACAGAGAAACAGCACCAGATCACCCAAGGGAAAAAAGACAAGAAAAGCAAAGGAGAGAGGCAGTAGAGCACTGAGTTGGAAAGTACTATTGAAGAGTATTGAGTACTATATCCTTAGAAAGCCTTCTAGTGATGGGGCTTGGAGTCCCATTCCTTGGCTAAAATAACTTCTCACATGGGGCCCATAGCCTCCTGCAGGAGTGTTGATTTCACTCAATATGCATATCGCATCCTCCTAATTATCCATCTCTTTGTATTAATGATGAAATAATACAATCTTCTATTTTCTCTAATTAAGTTTATTATGGAGACATTTTTATGTGCCTATTTTTGAAAAATGAAATTTCATTAAAAGTCAGTGTATCAGATCTTATTAATTCTATTACATTACAACATGAAACATTTCATCAGGAAAAAAAAAGACTGAATCAAAACCAATCCCAGACTTTGATAATACAGATAAAAAAAAATCCAATGCATTCACTCTTCAATCTCATTTTAAACCCAGCAAAACTTTCCTCATACGAAGTTTTAAAATCAATAGAGAATGACTTACCACATTCTCCTACAGAAATATATTTTGTCTACTTTACTGAGGATTTTTTCCCCTGAAAACATTATGAAATGCCAATGCATATCACTAGGCCATTTTTTCTTCTTCTTGTAATTAGGAAAAACTAGATAAATAAATTGATATCAATTACCTTTGGGAAATCCAGGTTGGACTAAGAGACCTTTTAATAATTGGAATGGCAGTGCACTTTGCATGCTGTCAGTACTCAGTGACAATTGCTAGAAGACAATTGATACACGGTGATGTTTTCTTTGTCATTGCTGGACAGTAGGGACTTTAGTGCCAATGATTTTCTGCCATCATCTGAAAGTGATAGGGGCCTATAAATGACTGTAGCAAGATAAAGGATCCCTTGATATCCCGTAGAGGAATTGCAATGTTTTTCTGCTCCCCAGACATGTTCCATGGCTGTGACTCCAGGGCACACACAGATGAATGGTTTTGCTGAGGTTTGGAGTTTTCTTGTTCGTGTGAAGCTGCTGCTCAGCATCACTGGTGCACTGCTTGCACTAAGGATAGACCACTTGGGGTGGCAGCAGCACAAACACAGGGCTGCTGACACACAGTGAGGGATTCCTATTTCACTGCTGTAGAAAAGAGTCCTAACCCATTTGAACTGTTGTAGCAGAATGTATTGACTGTGTCAGGACACTGAAAATTTCACTTTTAAAGCACACAGTAGAAGGACTTGTAGCATGTACCTGACTGACTAATTGCATATTTTGGTTCTCTGCAATCCACAGATTTATGTGATATAATCTGTGTTCCTTGTACAGCAGTGTGTCACTCTAGAAGGAAGCACAGGCACTGAAATCATATATATAAATAACATCTTCTTTTGACCTTATTCCTTGTGTTGCAGTAACTGAGATACTGTTCTAAATGTTTAGGGAGAATAAAGGATTGTTTCTGATGAAACTCAATCGTGCTTATTCATTAACTCGGTATTGTTAATTACTGCAGCCAGACCACATTTTTTCTTCCAAGGCAATGTAGTTTGTCCAAAGTCCATCCCCAATGCTCCTCTCTCTTGCAGGTAACTCAGTGTTGTGGGCAGACAGACTGTGGCATTAAGAGAAATTTGTTGAGAGCATTTCATCCACCATTGCTTGTGAATTTAGAGAGGTGAGAGCAGGGGACATTGCCCTTTTCTCAATATAGCAGCAAAATGAACATACTGGAGACAGTCCAGTGAAGATAATGAAAGGACTGGAGCATCTCTCCTATGAGGAGCAGCTGAGAGAGCTGGGCTGTTCTACCCAGAGAACACTTGAGGTGTGGGTTCTTATCAGCGTGTGTAAATACCCGAAGACAAGAGTGCAAAGACAACAGAGCCAACCTGCTTTCAGTGGTGCAGGGAAAGAGACAATGGACAAAAACTCAAACACAAGAAATTCCATTTAAACATAAGAAAAAGCTTTTTCTCTGTGAGGGTGACTGAGCACTGGCACAGTTTGCCCAGGGAGTTGGTGGACTCTCCATGCTTGGCAATACTCGAAAGCCATCTAGACATAGTCCTAGGGTACTGACCCTAGGCAGCCCTTTTTGAGGAAGGTTTGGACCAGGTGACCTCCAGAGATCCCTTCCAACCATCTTCCCTGAGCTGCCCTTTGGAGGAAAGCAATCCGTTTTGGCACCTCCACTCCCACATTTCCAAAGTGCATGCAATAAAGAACAATATGGGTAAAAGTCTAGCAGCATGCCCAAAAGAAATGCAAATCTGGATGGTAAGTGATTTTCAGGAGAATTGTCCAAATAAATAAAAATGAAAAGGTAGCAATGTTCATGAGAAAGAAACCCCAACAGATAAGCATGAAATATTTCCCTTGCCAGCTCCAACGAAAATGCTGTGTCAATGGTGGCAGTCACATGCACAAAACCTGACCAAACAACAGGTATTTCTTGTGCACTCCTTGCAAAAGATACATATGGATATTTCTGTCTGCTTGCTGTGAAAAAATCAGCTCAGCAAATAATTCAACAAGTGAAAATAAAAAAATATACAGCCCAAACAAAGCAGATCCAGGCTAGACTAGGAAAATAATTAAGCCTGAGTGTGTTGGTTCTTCTGAGCTTTCATTATTCTTGAAAAATTATCCTCACAGCCTATCTATAGTCTGTAAATATTTGTTTCTGTGGAATGCAACATCAAAACACTTTTAAAGCTCATTGCAACTAAGCTCTTCTATATAACCAGTGCCAGACAAACAGTATTATCACAAGGAGGAAGAAATAAAAGTGAAGTTCCAAGTTTGGTACAACATGCAGTAAGTCTGTGATTACACAGCCTAAACTGAAGGCACTCCTTAAGGCAACTCTTTACAGCTTTCTTGAAGTTTTCTCCAATCCCTTGTTTTGCTCTAGTTTTGATCCAGAGTGCCCTCCAGAGTGGAAATGGTGACTGTAAAACTGCTCTTAAAATACAGCCTGGAGGTAGGCAAGGACATGACTCTTCCTCTGCTCCTGGGACCCCAAGAGGTATAGACCACTTCAGTTCTGTCTCCTCATCTAAGCTTTACCTTTCCAGATGAAACTGAATGCTGAAGTAAGGACTGTACTGGATTTTGTATGCCCTAAACACAAGGATTCAAGGACCTGTCTCATTCGGGATGTAAAGACATGCCTTCAGTAACAGGGCACAACATAAGACAAATGCTGCGTCCCTAACCCTCTGGCTCAAGGTCTGACTACATCTTTTTGCTTTCTTCATTACTTCTTTCTCCTTATTGTTTAAATACACAATAAATCTAAGGAACACTCCCAGGGAAATTCACCAGTCTTAACACCGTGCCACTGTAATGATCTAGAGTATTCTAGACATCTCTATGGAGCTGGCAAAAATTAAAGAGGATCTTTGACAGACTTGTGCCTTTCTAGAGTGACATTTGGGGGCCTGGTAGATAGCCTGGTGGATAAGGGTCTAGTAGCATTTAAATGCCACTGAGCATCTATATTCATACACCTGAAGAGCTCCCTTGTCTGCCCCCTCCAGTGAGAGGGATAGAATATAAAGATATGGAACAAACTCTACTTATGTTTCTTGAGGTATCATTACTCACACCATCCAAACAATGCTATAAGAGACGGTATTCATTAAATTGTTCCATGTCTAGGGACTTCCCAGATGCTTTAAGAATTCTAGTTAAATTGTTAGTCTCGTTCTTTGGACTCAAGCTACAATGAGTGTCTCACATATGATCCAAATCCAAGTTTGGTTTTTTTTTGCTAGGAAAGAATGCTATTAAAAAAGTTTTCAGTATTTGCAACAAAAAAAATCTGGGATAAAAGGCCTTCTGTCTTAAAGGCTGATAAAAGTACAGAGATTACAAACTGCAGTTTCAGTACAGTTGTCTCTGTTTTTCTGAGAAGTGGCTTTTTTAACTACAGGGAAGCTAAACATTTCACCTATTTCATAATATCAGTAATGGAAGAATTGCTCTTCCATTATAACCCCATTTTATGTTTAAAGCACAAAGCAGAAACTCTCTTTTATTATTGCTTAATGCCAGAACAAATGTTATCCTTTTCCTTTCGGAGAGTTATAAACTGTGTCTTTATTTACTTTCATGGCACAATTTTCACATATTTGACAGATCATTGCTCATGTTCTTCATTGTCATGATACTAGTGAAATGTAGCATAAGCTCTGAATTTGCAACTGCTGTCCAATCAATAAAAAGATCACACCATCTGAATAATGCTATGATATGTGACATTATCTATTCAACTGTTCTATTTCTTGGGACTTGTGAATACTGTCACATTGAAAATGAACACCATTTATGCTGACAGATTTTTCACCATTCAACACTTTTAATGAACGTATTTCAAAATGAGGTACCAGATTAAATAAATTTGATGTCATATCAAAACAGAGATATTATCATTATTTGTAGCAGCAAAGTTCCAAGTAAATTACAGTGAACTTGCATATGCAAGGCATTCAGCAAGAATAGGGTTTTCAAACAGCATAAATCTTGTTGGATGTCAGCTTGCCATAGCAGTGATATGTAGACCTTATTCTCCATATTTTCATGACAAGAACAAAAGTGTGCTTTGGCATAGTTTTCTAATGCATCAAATTAGTATGTGAGGGTGACTGTACTGCCAGCACAAAAATTTACTAAGGAAGCTCTGTAACCTTCTGTAACAGACTCCTGTATCCTTCATTACCTAAAGAGGGCCATTATCATGCATTCTTGCCATAAAAAACTTCTATCTACAACTTTTTCGTGTGGCCATGTTATTTTAATGTATGCATTGTATCTAGCAGTCTTTCCCCCTCCAAGAGATATCCTTTCTATGAGAATCACACACGTTCTGGAAGAATCGCTCAGGGATAAGTTCTCATTGGACTTAGCCAAGTTCTTATCTTACACAGTATATAACATGCTTACAGTGCAACAGGAATTACTTATACAGAACAAACCAGTACTGCTAACCAGGTCCTGCACAGCATGAAACTGTAGCAAACTTTTTGTGTGAAAAAGTTTGAAAATGGATCCATGTTTTGCTGAATGTGATACCTTGTTGCATGAAGGCTTTCAGTATCTTCAGACAGGAGCACCTTTATCTTTCAGTAAAGTCAGTTCTAAGAGCGTTAAATGAAATTTATGGACAATAAAGAAAAGATTGACATTACAAAATATGGCATGAGACTGGTTTATCAGAATTTGTATGATGTAGAAGTGTTTCAGTAACCTATTGTATTGTAAAAAATGAAATTGCAATAAACCTTATTCTCAGACCTGATTATCTCAGTATGTCCATAGTGAAAGCAAATCAATTCATATTCCATTAAAATAATAAGAATTGTATGTCATAAAAATACACTTACAAGAAAACTGGAAATCTAATGTAGAGTTCCCACCACAGACACATTCATTTCTGATGTAGTAGTAAAACCCCCCATGTTTTCAGTTCTGACACTAGCTTACAAAGTTATGTAAATCCTGCTGCATGAAAAGACTGATAGGATTCCTAGAGTGAGCTCCTAGCTCCTAATTTTCCTAGCAGTAATATTCAGCAGAGATCTTCCTCCTGTCTGACTCTCTATGTGCTCTATATGTACAGTAGAACTTGCAAGATATTCATTCTTTAGAGCAGCTTTCTTCCAGTTGTCAAGGCAAAATCTGGAGGAAACAGCTTTTCAGCAGAGGAAAAACCATGCTGTTCAAACACTGTTGGACAAAAAACATCAGCAAAATTATCCTGCAGGAAAGGTCTGACTATTGTTTCATTTGTGAAAGAAGTAAGAGTGTCCTCTTTCTCTGCCACTTTCCTTCCTATGTTTCGCAGACAGTCAGTTGAGCTTCCTCTCCTTTTTTGGATATTTGTCATTCTTTCCGAAGCTAAAAGAGCCCATGTCGCCATGGGGTGATCATTGCACTTAGTGGAGCAACTAATAAAAAGAAAATCAACTCTTATGTACTAGCCAACAAGAAGTAAATGTCTCCAAAAATTAGGGCTGCCTATACGTAATCAAAATTTCAGTGATCAGAAAGCTAATCACATCCCTAACTTCTGGACCATCTCTACTAACACAGCAGTGAGTTTAGAAAGCTCTTCGGAAATTAATCTTTAAGTCTAGCCTGAGGAAGCATTTTATATCCTTAGTTTTACTGAAGAGCAAGCAGAAAAAATTGTTTAGCATTATAACTAATGTCCTCTCTCTCTGATTTTTTGCACTTATAAAGCAAGCAGTAAGTTGGTACTTAGAAATTAAGTAAAGGCCATAGAGAAATTGATTTTCATTACACATATAAGTAGGGAGTCATTTTCCCACTATACAAATAGATAAAATAAGAAACAGTTGTTAACTGAATCTCCTCAGTGATATAATAAATGAGGAAATAACTTATCAGTCCTTCAAGAGACACTGTTTGAGAAAAAAATATTTTAAAATAAGTAATGTGCATTTTGTAAAGTCTTCAGGAACCCAGTGTCTCTAACTGTGTTTTAAGACTTCAACTATGATGTACCAATTATCCAGCATTTGGCAATGTCCATTTGTATACTTGTAGCATTCCTCAACATGAGATTTTCTAAGCTGATTTATTTGACAGGTTAGGAAGAAACAGATTGTGTATACCTAGAGCAGTTTTAAATGAAAGGAAAGATTTTTATATTTCTTCCTTTTCAGCCAATAATCATGTCATGACAAAAATAAGTCAAGTTAAAGATGCCATGGTGTGAAGCATTTAAAAAAAATAAATGAATTTTTCAAGCAGACTTAGTACCACATTCCCATAAAGTCACAACCCTGTAGGGAAAGAGAAATTAAAACATTTTAAGGCTACTTTTGCCCTTCATAGATCAGCAGAATGTGTTTACACCAGTCACACGGTTAATTGTCTGAATATTTCTAAAATTGCCATGCAAAGTGGTTTCCTTGAACCTTGAATTTTCTATTCAAATATTATAAATAAAGTACTGTTTTTACTCTCTATCTTTTTAATGTTTTTCTCTAAGGTTTATTGTACTTCAGACTCTGTATTATAAGCCATGAAGAGCAATTATATCCTAAAGTACGGTGATCACTGCTGAATATGATACTCCAGGTGAAGTATATAACTAGTAATCAGGCACTATTAATTCCATTTAGTTTGATTTATCATCTGTTTCTCCAGGAATTAAATATAGTGTTCTCTCTGACATGTCTACTGCAGTTAGAAATTCAACAGCATGTTAGAAGAGATTGGTATGATAATGCCTTGTTGGTCACTACATTGCAGCTTTCTTTAAAGCATTAACTGTGAATAAACTATTTGCCTACTTATATATATATAAATATTAATAACTGAAACTTTTGACCTTGACAAACTGTGATCACTAGTACTTGAGCTATCTTGAATCACTTCATTTGTGATATTCTCATTAGATAGTCAAATTAGCTCTAAAATATACCTTCTAATTGCCTCTAAAAAAAATCCTGGTCCTCTGATGAGTTGACACACTGTTTTGACACATGTAGCTGATTTTTTTTTTGTATGAAATCTTTTTCAGCTGAAAAATCCTTTTCCATAATGAAAATTTTCAGTTAAAATGTGGTTTCATTTCCTTTCCCAACAGTGAAAAATATAAAATTCCATTTTTATTTATCTAATCTCATTTTTAATTTTCATTTTCTTTATCTTAATCTCCCTTTGTTTTTCATCCTTCACTTTGTACTATTATCTAGTCAGAAGATGTAAAGCAGTAAGAAGCTAGGCAGCAGTTCCCTCATATTGCACTTATTCTAGAATAGCTAATAATTACTTACAACCTGCAACAATTTGTTTCTGTAAGTGTATGAGTTGAATAATGAGGTTGGCAAGGGAACGTGAATCAAATGGCAAAAGAAAGAGGGAGCACATGGAAGTCAGGACAATGCTGTCAATTGGTATTGAGGTTTTTATGACCATACTGTGTTACTGTAGTAGTAGGAGCCAAGTCCTCCTTGTTTTATATTTAAGATATATTAAACCGGGGACTTAGAAAGATCTCCAGATCTTTCTGACTTCTGCCAGACTTCAAGTATACCACTTGGCTGCTGCCTAAGCTACAGACATGAATTTCCTAAGTGCCACAAATTTTGGTAGCCACTGAAGTTCTTCCTGTACTTTGTTGTACAGCCCAGTGTGCACCAGCTCTCTCTGGTACCTGTCCTATGCTTAAGCCCAACAGGAATCTAAAGTTAGATGGTCTCGCAGCAAAGTTATTTCAGAGCCTCAATGCAGCAAGGGGCCCAACGTACCAAAAGTAGCAAATTCCACTGGCTTTCAAAGCAGAAGCTGACATGGTATGCCTGCTATATCCATAGGCTGATGATTTCAACCTCCACCCATGATAATCCAGCTGAAAAATATTAGCCTGGGGGGGGAAAAGAGTATTCTTAGCCCCATCAGTGGTTAAACAAAGTATGTGGTTGCTGAGCCAAGCGAGCGGTGGGGACAAGGCACTGAGGATGGAGGACTTTCTTAGACCAGCGCAGCTGCTGACAAAACAAATGTGGAACTACATGCTCCTCTCCATTTGTGTTCTGGCTTGCAGTTCAGCAAAACTGTTAAATACACATCCAAATGTCAGTAAGGAAGCAGACCTCTGCACGCACACCACAAAGAGCTAACCCTGCACATCAGCTGTGATTCTGTCCCATTAACTATGCAGCGCTTAAGCAAGTGCTAAAGGGCTACCATGGAATGATAAAACCATTAGGGTTAGAAAAGACCTCTGAGATCATCAAGGCCAACCATTAACCAAAACAGCACAGTATCAGTGGCCTGGTTAGAAGCAAAAACTTTCATTGTTCCATCTACCCTGCTCCATAATTGTCTGGTTGTTAATATATAACCCTGCGAGACGGGTGATGTTTTTAAATTATTTAAAGCTGAAGGAGGACATGAATCCAGGTGTGTTTCTTCCCAGATTGCTCCTCTAACAGGACCTATTAAAAAATAAGAATTATTTAATTCTTCATTCTTTAATCTTTTGAACAACAACTACATATGTATTCTGGAAAGATTAGCAGCCTGTGACTACCCTGTTGGACACCAGCATCTCTATAAAATGCAGCACAGCTCACCTCAGGACCTTTATTAGCTTGCTACTGGAAGATGTCTGCTGTGCTTGCTGGCTTTTCTGTGTCCTGTTCTGGGCTCTCTGAATCTGCCTTAGGTAGGACCTTGAACTTGGGGATGAAGTAGCACAAGCCCTGTCTCAGAGCTAGCCTTTGAGACAGAGCAAACAGCTGCTATTTCCTGAATTGGGATCTACAGAGGAAAACCCACAACAGCTTTAGGAGAAATATCAGGTCTTGCCACTTTAATCACAAATTGAGAATTAACTAATCACTTTAAAGTTAAACAACTTCTAAAATTACTTTCTATAAACAGATGCACTATTAAAGCTGTTTTGTTTTTAGAGTGATTTTGGAGATGTTAATTTGCATGATCAATTAGTAGAGAGCATGAGAAATACATGTGGCTATATGCTAACATTTTTTATTTTTATTTAAACAGAACAGAAACATACCCTCTTTAATACTCAGATGACCTTCCAGATTTCCATGTACAGTATCTATGGATTTTTAAGTATAATTAACAACTTCCATTTCAGTATTTAAGGGCTTCAAGTTCTGTTTCTTTGACAGTCAAAAGCTAATCAATCTTGTTCTCAAATGCTAATACAAGCAATTAAAAATAACATTAATTGAAATACTGCAGGGGCTGTTAGTTTTTTTCTTAACCTCATGGCAACACTAATTTACAGTACTAATTAGTGAATTGCCCTTTGTATTATAAATCTTTAGAAGGGAGAACTGGCCTTTAAAGCCCAACAGAGAGATGCAGATGGTCACTGTACTTTCAGTAAGCTTTCATACTAACTATCAGGATATTCATTTCACCACGTAAGCTAAACATGATGGATTACATAGTATGCAATGAAGAATATTAATTTCTGCAAAGAAAAATGCGTTGCTCATTTGTCCTGTTGTAAAACATGTAAATATCCTTTATAGGATAAAGTATATTCTGCCCAGTTGTCCTAATTAGAAGAAAGAGTATAACTGCCTCATACAAAACACAGGAGAGAAAGGTAAATGGGCAATATGTTACAAAATGGAACAAGACAACCTACGAAATATAGATAGAAATATATAACATATTTTTTGTAAACAAACAGCATTTAAAACTTTTTACTGAGCAATAAAAAATTCAAAAGTACAAAAAGTAAAATTAAAATTTATAAAGTAACAGTTAAAATATTATTACTATTTACATTAATGATTTTTTTCCAGAAGATCCAGTTTAATTTGTTGTCATGGCCAGTTTTACTCTCTGAATCAAGGCAGTTAGAATTGTTTCTTTGCCAAAGGCTCAGGTGACTTTATTTAGGAACAAGGTGGGGACCTTTTAGTGATCACACTATAATCTATGCAAATAAGAATATTGATTCTCCTTGGAAGTACCATTATAGCATCATTCTAATATATCAACATGAAAGTGCACTTAGTTCCCTCTATAGTCATGCAGGCTGATTTTTCATGTCATTTTCATGTATTACTATTGTGGGTCTTGGAAATCTGGTAAGAATTTTTCACTTTTCAGTAACGGGAATGGAAATACATCATATTGCATTTTCCATGAAAGACATCGTCTTTCATGCCGAATACCTTCTATTGTACTCTGTATATTCACTGGGCTATAGCACTGGGCAGGTGAGGAAAGGTATGAAACAAAATTGTATGAAACAATAACATGAGAGGTGAGGTGAAGACAACTACAGAAAGGTGTCATAAGTCAAGTCAATCCCTGAGAGTTTATGTATGGTATATAGGGGCTGCTATTGAAACTCCAGCCTTCCAGAAATGCAAATATTCCTCTTAGAACAATGGAAACCATGGCAGGTCCTAATTGCCACCAGGAGAATAATCTGTATGTTTGACCTCCTGCCAATAATATTATCCCTCACAAGCAGAAAGCATATATATAGGGAGGTCCCCATATAAAACGTAACACACTGAGGGTTCTGGATTTGAAACTACCAATAGAGCAGGCAGCCTTAGAAAAAGCACAAGTAGATTTTAGACCTTTACAGGGATGTCACTGTTTAAGCAGTAAGAAAACAGGATTGTAAAGACAGATAAGGTAATGATTAGTTACTAATAAATGTTGAATTAAAAAAACCAACTTTATTTTAATTGATTCTATCCTGTTTCTGAAGATGTGTATTTCTTAGGATCCTCTCCTGTCAGCTTTGTTCCAGACAGACTCATATGTAAATAGCCACAGTGGAAATCTCATGCTGGCTGGAAGTTTATGATCTGGTTCTTTGGCTGAAGCTGAAGTACTCAAAAATAGCATAGTGGATCTTCTTTGAAGCGCAAGATAATGATGGCCTTGAAGGATCAGCCTACCTTTAGATTTGTGATACTCGGTACATCCCCATTAACAGGGACTGTACTGTTAGCACACGCTCAGGTTCCTCTACTCAGAGGAAATGTGATTCCTGGCATAGGCTACATGGGCCACTGTAGGTCTCCTAATGCTGAAAGCGCCAAGAGAGCCAAACTTAAACAAATGTAAGATCATCGAGTGGGTTGGGTTGGAAGGGATCTCTCCCCCTAGATCAGGTTGCTCAAAGGCCCCTCCAGCCTGGCCTTGGACACTTTTTCAGGGATGGGGCATCCACAGTTTTGTAGTCTAACATCTGTCCCAGAACCATTCTAAAATAATCGTTGCTGTGGAACCTCAAGCTGTAGGTGGGAAAACCAACTCTGCCATCCATTGTATGAAAGATCATGAAGCTAATATTAGGACACAGGCTGGCCAAATATTAAAATATTGTTGCAGCTCATATCTCAGTTGATTCCTACATCCTGAGAAACTGAACTGCATAGAGGTGACATGTGCCAGCTACTGAAAAAGAAAGAGCAATTTTAAGATTAATCATCAGTGTAAGATCTGAATGTAATGCTCTTATTTTTCATCTAGTTCCTTCCCCATCTGTAAAATGTGAGATGATACTTAGTATGCTGGGTCTTAGAAAATCACATTAAAAAAGAAGCATGAAAGGTTCTCCTCAAAGCAAAAGCAAAATATTACTACTTTTTCCTCTTTTCCTCCCTCTCAAATGCCAAAATGAGAAAGTCTTGATTAAAGGACAACACCTTGATGTAACACTGCAAGAGGTAAAGTACACATATCCTTTATAAGAACTGAAAAGTACAAAGCCAACAACCTTACCTGTTTATATATTAAGTCTTCCTGCCTTTTGTGAACAGCTGCAGATTGCAAGCATTGTGTATAAAGCATTGTGTGTAAAGGTAAAACAACTTGTTTTTAATCTAAGCATCAGAGCTATGTGATTTTTTCCCCCTAGGAAACTTTAGACATTACTTTTTCTTATTGTAGATCCTTTTCATTTAAAAATAAAAAGTTTAAACTTTTCCTCTCCATTGTCAGAAGCAAGTTAGTTAGTGCAATGAACCTCTTACAATGAGTGTGATAAAGCAAGGGATCACTAATAGAAAATTTGGATCTCTGTTATATTTAGGATGAGAGGAAATGGCCTTGAGTTGCTCCAGGGAGCAACTTTGGATATTAGGAAAAATATCTTCACTGAAAGGGTTGTCAAGCATTGGGACAACCTGGGGAAATGGTTGAGTCCACAATCCCTGGGGATATTGAAAAGGAGTGTAAATGTGGCACTAAGGGACATGGTTCAGTGCTGTACTTGGGAGTTATAGATTAATAGCTGGACTCAATGATGGTCTTTTCCAACCAAGATGATTCTGCAGTTCCATGATCTAACAGGAATGGAATGTCAACTTTCTACATTGCTTTTGTCTGAACACTTTTTACCTATTCCAGCTTACGCTGTGCCCTTCTAAGTCGGGTTAATTTGGACTGGGCATAAGGTAGGCTGGTTCTCCATGAAATTAAATACCCCTGAAACACTCATCTAAGAAAGATTTCCTTTGTGTCTTCCTTCCTTTTTAAAGAAAGTGAGGAGCCAGGGCAGTGACTTGGTGCTGGTGTCACAAGGCTCCACATCGCTACTGCACTGGCATTTCATAGAGGTGGGGTTTTGTTCCAAGCTTCTGCTGCTCTTTCTCTCAGAATTTCTGTGGGGATGGGGGAGCATTTAATCAAGGCTATCAGAGGGATCACATAAAACACACCGTAAGTTGGACAACATCACAAGAATTTGTTAAAATTAAAATACAACACGTAATTTCAATGTGAAATGTGCATGGATCCGCATTCTTGTGGACCGGTTTTAAATGAGTCAATGCTCCAAAATGCAACACTTACTCTTCACAACCTGTCTTTCTGTGTAAATAGGGATTCGTCTTTCCCTGCTGTTCATAAAGAATTGGCAGTAAGATTGGCAGACCTGAATACAATATTGTTTTAGTCATGCAAGTTGTTCAACTCCCCTTCTCTACAATTACACAAGTTCGGGTGTAGTGTAGGTTGGAGGAGTATTGTAAGACATTTAGCTTCTGTGGTGGGTTGATGCTGGCTGGATGCCAGGCACCCACCAAAGCTGCTCTATCACTCTCCGCTGCAGCTGGACAGGGGAGAGAAAATACAAAGAAGGAGTCATGGGCTGAGATAAAGACAGGGAGAGATCACTCAACAATTACGATTATGGGTAAAACAGACTCAACTTCAGGATATTAAATGAATTTATTACTAACAAAGACAGAGCAGGATAATGAGAAGTAAACTAAAACTTAAAACCACCTCTCTCTCATCCCTCTCTCCTTCCCAAGCTCTACTTCCTCCCCACAGCAGGGCACGGAGGTGGGGACTGGGGGTTACAGTCAGTTCACCACACCTTGTTCCTGCTGCTGCTCATGGAGAGGAGTCGCCTGCTCCAGCATGGGGTCCCTCCTACAGTCGAGAGTTCTCCACAAACTCCTCCAAAGTGAGTCCATCCCACAGGCAACAGATCTGCATAAACTGCTGCAGCGTGGGTCACTCCTCCACAGGGAATAATCCTTCAGGCACAGCTTGCTCCAGTGTGGGTCCTCCACAGGGTCACAAGTCCTGCCAGGAAACCTGCTCCAGCGTGGGCTCCTCTCTCCATGCGGCAGGTCCTGGCCAGGAGCCTGCTGCAGCACGGGTTTCCCATGGGTTCACAGCTCTCTTTCAGACATCCCCCTGCTCTGGCACAGGGCTCCTCCATGGGCTGCAGGTGGGTCTCTGCATTCTCTCTTTCTCCATGGGCTGCAGGGGCACCTCTGCTTCACCACGGGCTGCAGGAGAATCTCAGCTCTGGCACATGGAGCACCTCCTGCCCCTCCTTCTGCCCTGACCTTGGTGTCTGCAGAGTTGCTCCTCACACATATGCTCACGCTGGTCTTCTCTGGCATTGGCTCTGTGGGACACGGGGGAAGCCTCTGGCAACTTTGCACAGAAGCCACCCCACTAAGAAGATAAACCAAATCTAATCTACTTATTTCTTCCATATTCCTAGAAACATAAGCCTGCATGTCACTAATTATACATATGCTCAGTTTTAAAATAAAATATAACACTAAAACCATGTCTCAAGAATAAAGGATGTTGCTACCATAAAGCAAAGGGAGAAACATAGTCTCTAAAAACACCACTAGGGCCACAGCTGCTACATTTATCTGGATTCAGTAGTGGAAATACGGCTCTGGTTTTGTGACAGAAAAATATTGCCTGGGTAAAACTGACAAAAATCGTGCTGTAATATGTGAATGGCACAACATTATGGTTTTGTTAGAAAATAAGCCATTGAGGAACCTGCAGTACACTCCTGTCTGCGTTCAATAGACTAAATAAGGAAACAAGTCCCATCATGTGGTCTGTTTGATTTATGATGTGCCTAAATCTTGAGGAAAAATCTTTTACATATCAAACCTCTGTTCAAAAGAGTGTTGCATGGAAAGATAAGTGAGACTGACAGGAATGTCTTTTGGTCCAAGAAAGTTGGAAGAGATGTGATAAGCATTTCTCCTCTCTTGTTTGTACTGCTTTTGACTTAAAACTATGAAAAGGGAGGGGCAAAAGCAAATCTAATTCAAAAATGAGACACAAAAATCATATCCACAATGAACTTTTGAGACGCTGCTGCCTTGGTAATAGAATGGTCTCCAAATACAGTGAATTTCATGCTGACACTTTGATTAGAAAAACACATTAGGAGCTCATTATTTCCAAGCCCTAAGCATGGTTTTCTAACACTGCTTGTCACATTGTGCACTAGCTCTTGTCTGCATTGGCTAGACAAGTCATCCTGGTTTTCTATTTCTTCAGGAAGAGGGCCACCATTAAAAAAATTCTATAAAATTCTGTGTTCTTATTTCAGCTTCAAAGAACGAACACTTCTTATTCCTGAAAATGTACACAGTATGTCACTATAGACAAGCCTTTTCTGCTTTGTCATCCTTGATAAAATTTTGCTTATTTGGGATATGTTTTTATACCAAACACATCTAACCATAATAGAAGAAATATTCCACTACTGGATAGTGACTATCTTTCTTTGACTGGCTGCTGTGATAACTGGATACTATGATGACAGGCACTTTATAAATAGGCATAGATCTCCCTGCCTCTATCAGACCATTTATCACTTTGTTTGGAAGATCTTCTAATTACTCTGGCAATGTAGGTGGTCACAGTAGCTGAAGGAGTTGCTTTAGGTAGACTGCCAAATATCTAATTTGTCTTGTCATCCTTCACATTAAGTGCCTATTTCTTGTCGGGTCATTTCTCTGTGCTCATTCTTCCTTGATAGCTCTGTTACCTTTGACACCATAGGCCACGTACTACTCCACAAGAAACTCCCACCCTTAGGTTTATGTGACACCACCTTACTGTTTCTTCATCTGGCTGACAGCATTAAAGAGTTAGTGCTGATGGATCCCCTTTTTCTCCTCTGTCTCTGCTGGCATCTCTCAAACCTCTGTGATTATTGCCTTTTCCCTCATCCCAGTCACTGTCTGGATGCTTTGCCAGGTGTCCTGGACCCACTTATTTCCCAGTGTTAATGACTCTTAAACCTGATCTTCTGCCTGCAGAATTGCTGGTGTGGTATCTTGTGCTGGACTCCTCATGGCTTCCTCAGGTGCTGCATGCCTAAGGATGAATGTGCAGCTTTCTTCATGGCTGCTGTGCTCTTCATCACCAGCTTATGCACATGCCTCATGGTTATTCTGACTATACCTTCAGTTCTGTCTCATTGCAAGCATTTCCTTCCAAAATACTGTTATCTCCATCACTGTTCTTCCATTTCCTCCACCTAATTTTGCCAAAGTTCTTTTGCAATGGACTGAATTGAACTTGCTCTGACCTTTATTCTCCTTCGGTATTATCTCCTGTTCTATTTGTTCTAAAACTTGTTCATTAAGGCAATTCTCTACCTTCTTCCTAAATCATCAAATTTTGCATATGTGTATGCCAAAGTATTTTGAGACTAAATCTGAAAAATGTAGAAGAGTTTATTTTTTCAAATTATATTGTGTATTTTTAAGCCATTATGGTAAAAATCTTTGACAACATACACATTTGTAACACTATCAAAAATATTTGCTTTATACCATGGTGGTAAACTGTGTCTCTGTGGCAGTACTGTTTATATCTTCATGAACATGATACAAGATTTTCTACTTCAATGTATTATACAGTAATTTCTAATTCTTTCCATACAAAAACATACAGTTGTGGCAATCGGTAACTCGGCAATGTTGCTTTCCAAACAAAAGCAAAGCTGGTATCTCTATCTAGTCCCCCCAAACTGATGAAAGAACAGAGATGAATTTTGAACCTGATTTCACATATAGTAGGCAAGTATTCTCAGAGGCCACATCTGACCACTCTTATGGCTTCTGTGATGGTAGATAGAGGGAATGTTTTATTTTACAAATTACAACAGTCATGGCATAAGATAGGTAGAAAAATCTCTTTTTAAACCTGTCTTGTGCAGTTATATATCTTCATAGGAATGAAAACAGTTGAATAAATTACTTGTCTGACAGACAACAAACACATCTAGGCAGGTAAGAAGGAGTTTTGTAATTGGTGGTACTGAGTAAATATTAGACCATTTTAAGCACATTGAGTCAGATTTGAATCACCGTTAGAAGTTCATTCAGCAAACAGCTGATCTCCTTTGCAGGCATGAAATACTGGAAGTCTACTGGTGATTGCGTAGAGATTTTAAACAGTGGTATTGCTGAGTATTTTCCACTTTTCTCTATTTTTTCTTTCATATTAAAATTGCACTGTGAAGTTAAAGACTGAAAATGAGTCAAGATGTGTAGTGAGGAATAGTGAAAATTTCCCAAGAACAGCATTTTCAAAGTGTGGTTCTGAAAGTGACAACTTTCTAGCACCTAAAATCTGCAGAGCAAGAAGATTTGTAATTATCAAAGCAAACATTATCAACTAACTACTTGGCATATCAATAATGAAAATAATGGGGGGAACCCCTAGATGAAATGTAATAAAACTGCTTATCATAACTCTGCAGATTTTATCTTCTCTGAGTCTTAACTGGAAAGTGCTCCAGATATGGCCACTGATGGCCAGCATCATGAATATTCAGAACAGGTAAGTAGCTGCCCTTTATCCAGCATGGATAAAGAGATTGACCTCAAGCTCTGACTGTGCAGAAATCTATCGTAGAGCATACAATTGTAAAAAAAACCCCAAACCCAAACCAAAACCCTTGACATTTCCATTAATGAGTACCAGCATGGAGGGCTAATTTATAAGAGAAGGGGTAGATATGCTCACAGTTGAACTGTGTCCCACCATGACAACCTGAATGTCATTATTCTGTAAAAAAACACCTTCTGCTCTCCCTGCCTCAGAGCATCTATAGAAATGTTACCAGCTTTTAAGATGTTACTATTAACAAACCTTGGACTTAATTCAACCTGAGTACATCTTCATTAACTATTTAATCTGAGAGAAGGTTATATCTCCCTTGCCTAGTGTGGCTTTAATATAACAATCAAAATGATAGTATATGGTATTTGCTGGGAATATTTGTTTATTGCTGATCTCTTCTTGTCCCCTTTTGGTCCTTTTAAGGTGACATTGGCTATTCCTTACCAATATACATGGCAATACGGAATTATTTCACAGAAATTTATGAGGACAAGAAACCAATAGAAAGTGTCCCACACTTAAAATGACAGTGTCAAATCCTGGTTTTCATACTGATTTTTCAGAAGTCATTGCACATCATCATTTGCACTTACCTAATTTTAGAGTGAGGACAACAACTAAGTGCAGGTGTTGGGGTACTTTTTTCCTACTGGTTTGCCATTCATGCTTTTGTTCATCATCAACCATGTTTATTCTTTCTGAATAAAAGGCAGGCTTGTACATTTGTACTATGCAATCAATACTGATTCAAAAAATAAGATTCCTCATAGACCACAAAGTGAAAGCTGTGAAATACACTTTTCTGAAAAGTTCTGGAATTGGCATATTACAATATACAGAATCTGTCTTACTACCAGAAAACACTCAATCATGCAAACGACATGTACAAGCAAATTATATATATGGATTTAAATAGATGTTTAATAATCCAGAGAATAAAAAAGAACATTAATTTAATATCGTGTGTATGACTGTGATTCATACCTGGACAGAGTTAGCAAATGTAATAGAAACAGAAAGGGGAAAAAACTGACCTGAACAATGGAATGAGATTAGATTGAGACTTAGATTTCAAAAGCATAAACAAAAAAAGCTCAAGAGAAGGACCAAAGAAAGGAAAACAAAATTCCAGTAATATAAGTGACAATCTGGGTTTATAACACAGAAGTATGACATAAAGATGATATACAGCATTGCAATTTTTACACTTTGCAAAAGCCTAAATATTTGAATTATGTTTCTCTGTATGGAAATGTGGAGAAGGGATTAGGAAATACTATCAAAAACATCTAAAGAGGTTTTCAAAATCTGTTCATTCACTGAGATTCAAAAGATATTAATTCCTTTTTGTGAATGATGATGGGACTCACAACCTCCTACTCAATGGAGTGTATTTTCATGTATAATTAGATTTTGCTCACATTGACATTAAAAGCAAATCTCCCACTGATTTTGGAATATGGAATTTTACCTGTGTGGCATGTTCAGCCATCTTCAGACAAAAATTCTTGTGCAGTTCTGATCACTGCAATATAAGAAAAACATTAAGCTGTTAGAGAGCATCCAGAGAAGGGCAACAAAGATAGGGAGGGAGACTATGAGGAGCAGCTGAGGTCGCTTTGTTTTGTCAGCCTGGAGGAGACTGAGGGAGACCTCATTGCAGCTACAACTTCCTCGTGAGGGGAAGAGGAGGGGCAGGCACTGATCTCTCTGGTGACAGTGACAGGATCCAAGGGAATGGCCTGAAGGTGTGTCAGGGGAGGTTTAGGTTGGGTATCAGAAAAAGGTTCTTCACCCAGAGGGTTGCTGGGCCCTGGAATTGCTCCCCAGGGAAGAGGTTACAGCACCAACCCTGACAGAGCTCAGGAAGCATTTGGACAATGCTCTCAGGCACATGGTGTGACTCTTGGGGATGTCCTGTGCAGGGCTGGGAATTGAACTCGATGATCCTTGTGGGTCCCTTTCAACTCAGCGTAACCTGTGATTCCTAACAATACCACTCACAAAAATGTCAAATACACAATCAGGTGAACTAGAAAATTTTGTCCTAGCTATTGATTCCATCTTAATGGAGACTTCAAGGTTGCAGTTGTGCAACAGAAGGGAGATTTACCATATCACACTTAAGAGACCCAACTGACACTACACAAACCATGCTCTAATCAGGTATGTCTGAGCTAACAAAAAGGCTCAATTTCAGTTCCAATTTTCGATTTCTCATTGTAAAAGAAACCTTTTGAATTTGAGGGTGATTTTTCCTCATCACCAATCAAACATATACTTTTTTTGTCTTAAAGCAAGGTAGGCACAGGAGGAGAAAAAGCACTATTAACAGTCCAGCAGCACGCACACACTGGCTTCCCCAAAATAGATGGATTAAGACAAGAAGAAAAACATTTTTGTTATAGAAACAGATTTGTGTTGAAAGCCTCTAAGGAATTATTAAAACCCTAATGAATGTTTTTAATTAACATCCACAGTGTCCTTTTAAGTGAAATAATTTCAGAGTTGCAGTGTAAACCTGTTAAACAAATTGCTAGTTGGGAAAAAAAAATCAACTCTGTTGGAAGCTCTTCTCTTTCAAATGCCTACACACACACACAGACAGAGATATGCATATATAGATATATATATGGGAACAGATAGTGGAAGATTTAAGCAATATTAGGTAATTTTAAGGAGGAGTAGTGGGTTAAATTTACACCTAGATGATGCAAACTGTTGGCTGCAGTGCAGATATGCCAGGCTACACTAGCAAATAGATATCTCTCTCCACCCCAGACTAGCAGAGAATAGATACTTTAAATAGATCATTTTCTGTAATAGATCAATACTCCGTTGTTTTACAGATTCAGGTACATACAGTGGTTTGGCTGTCAAAAAAATCAATACAGGTATAGTGCCATTTTTGCAGCTAGGACCAGTGCAAGGGATCAGGATGCTATAGCAAAGTGTCTTCTTCAGCTCATCTCCAGCCACTCCACTCCTTCTCTAAAATCTCCCAAAATTCACAGTGAACACTGTGGAGCAGTGTTCACTGCTCCACAGACTGAACAGCTCCTCAACCTTGGAAAGTAAAAAAATATCAACTCTGCAGCAAGGCTGTGGTTATTACTGGTAGGGGATTAAAACAACGGGTTGGTTTCACAGTGTCCAGCTTGCTTTTTTCTAATCTGAAATCTTTTGCATAACTATAGTAACCATGCAGCATATCCACACTTCCAGCTATCTGTGACAAAGAGGGATATCTCTGCTGTTACATGATTTGCTTTTGTTGGACACAGAACTGATGCTATCCCACAGTACGTTTTGTATGTAATTTAAAAACATTGCTTATAAACTAATAAAACTAAGGTCCTGAAATACCTTTTGGTTTAAATGAAGACACTTTTCTTATCATATTAATCTCTATTACGACTTCCGTACAGGTGCACACACTTTGCTTATTTAAAAGCAATAAATTAAGACTGAGAGAATTAAAATGGACTTTCCATGACTAAAACTGACTATGGAAAGGATGCAGCAGAACACTGCCATCTCCAGTTACAGATCATGCACAGAATATACTGAATGTATTATTCTGTCACTTACTCAGAATAAATGGAAAACAGTCATGAGCTCTGGCAAAAGGCTCAGACTGAGTGCCAGTGCAGAGGCTTGCACACATGTGAGCCTTTGATTACAGCTGATTTATCAGGAAAAATACAAAGAAAAATGATACCCCAGAAACAAATAAACTATCACTCCCCACCTACTAGTATGATCAAGTTGTCAGATCAGAAAAATTCTTATTACTGGGGACGTTCAATTAAGGATTCCGATCTCTAACTTCAATGCTTTCCCCACTCAGCTTATATTGCTTATAAGAAAAGGGAATCTACCTTCACATTTTCCTATATCTTTGCTTTCTACTTGTCTAGGATGAATTTCTGGAATACTTCTAAAGTTCTGTGGGATAGCCTATGATATGCAAATATGTGCAGAGGGAGGGAACATCCATGCTGAATCACAAGGGCCTGTGACCCAACAGAGGTGGAGGTTTAGACTGAAAGACTGCACTAATGTGGGCTGGTTTTTTTTGGCTAATGTGAAGGGGTAAGTGTCATCCAAATACAGTTAAACAAGGAGAGCAGATTTGCAGTTGATCAGATAAAGAGGATGACTGTGGCTGCTGTTACCACTATACAGGGACTGAAAGGACATGAGATAATACCAGTAAAACACATGAAGTGTGAGAGTGCATCTCCTGAGAGCCAGGTGGAAAAAACTTCATAAAGCTTGTGTATCTAATATCTCATGATGGCTAGAGCAGAGTTTCTGACTTAGGCTCCAACTAAGGCTTATTGCTGCCACACTCTCCTCCTCACATCTCCTTTCCATCTCACCTGCCTTGGCCACACTCTAGAGACCTTTTGTCATCCTGCTTCAGCCACATACATAAATGCTACATACAACTCATACAAGCCATGCTACATACAACTCTGCCTTCCACATTGGATTGATATTTTTTCCTCTGTCACTTTTGCAGTCATAGATCTGAAACTGCTCCTTGCCATTTCCGTGGCTGAAATTGTATCGGAGGTACTTGAAACATGCATTACCTGTCAGATCAGTCACCAAGCTGTAACACTTGTTATTAGTACAGTCTCATGTTCTGGGTATGATTTGTTTGGAGAGAAAGTGAGAAATTGAATGAAGCTGAAAGAAAAACAAAAGGTATCAAGAGATAGAAAAAATAAATTATGAGTTAAGATCAAGAGAAAAGATAAATATGCATGGCCTGATGAAGTGATATCTGGCTGGAGGAGAGGAAACAGATATCCACAGGTGTACGAATAAACACAAAAAATTAAAATATCTAGCACAGCACTTGGAAACAATAGCAATGAGGAAGAAAAGAAGTATATTGAGATTAAATGATATATATTAGACAGGGAAATTGCTTTTCAAGTTGGAGTCTTACAATAATATCAACATTCTACTTTTGAAACAATTTGTGGCATGTAATTAACCTTTTAAAAATCTTTATCTTTAAAGATAAAGCCCATTACCATTTCACACCAATATATGATTACATTATTTAAGAACATATCACTGCCTGCATAAATGACAATTATTCTCAGAGAGGAGAACAAGTAAAAACAGCCAATGAGCTAATAGTATGGAACATGTTTCCCTGTATCCCTGGATAAACGTTGGGTGGTTTTCTCATTGAAAATAAGCATACCATAAATGCAATTATGGTGAAAGAAGGGCAGAATTCTTTCAGCCAGAAAAAAAAAAAAATTTGAAAGATTTTTGGAAAATATAAATATTGAAATCTAAAATTTCCCCAAAGAAACAGTTTGACTTTTCTTTAGAAAATGAGGCATATATTTTCAAATTGTCCTGACTTCAAAAATTACAATAATTTAAAATTTTCTAAATATTAAAGTCATATACTCTGGATCACTTCGTTCCTTTTTGTCGGTTTGTTTGTTTTAGCTTTGTCTTTAGGATAATAAAATAATTATTTATACAGATCTACTTCCACAAAACCAGTGTCTAATACTGCCAGGGTATGCCTTATACCAGATTTCCTTTAATGATTTATGAGCAGTCATTGTAGCCAACACTCTTAAATTTATAGAATTAAAAGCCAAGAGATCATAAGGTCATCTAGGTTTATCCTCAGTAAATAATAAATTTCACTATGGCTGGCTCTTAAATTTCACCAGTTTCCGGGGTTTATACCCAAAACTCATGTTTGACTAAGGTGCATCTTCCAAACTATCCTGAGCACTGACATGAGGGCAAGTCGTGCAGAATCCAGTCCTTCCGGTGATTTGTGCCAATATTTAATTGCTTGCACTGTTAAAAAATGTGTCTGATTTCTCATTTGAATTTGTCTGGCATCCAGCCATTGGCTCTTTTTATGCCTTTCTTCACCAGATTAAAGAGCCCTTTAGTACCTAGTATATTTTTCCCATGAAGGCACCTGTACACTGTAATCAAGTCACCTCTCAATCTTCTTGTTGATAAGGTAGACAGATTGAGCTCTTTTAGATTCCCACAGTACGGCATTTTCTCCAGCCCTCAAATCATTTTTGCAGCTCCTTCCTGAGCTCTCTCCCATTTTTCACTGTCCTTTTAAAAAAGTGGACACTAGTGCTGATGAAATATTCCAGTAGCTGTCTCACCAGTTCCTTATGCTCTTTGCTGTACTTATTCATCCTCTGAAGAAAGGCAGAGCTAGTCAGAAGGCACCATCTGGTGAGGAAGTCTGACTGGTAGGGGGCAGATTTAAATACTTAAAGAGTAGCAGAGGGGAGGGTGGAATGGGCAAAGGACATTTAAAGACTGACTTGCTAGACTATGATCATTTTTAGTTTCCCCAGGAGGTTAGTGAATTCTTCTCCCTTGGACTGCTATTGCCTGTGTTTAAAAAGGTGAATAGCAGCAGACTATAAAATAAGGAAAATGAAAATTTCATTGGGATTACACATGGATGAGGAAAATCAGCATCTCCCTTCTGGAAAACACAGGACTAATGGGGATAAGACAAGCAGGGAACAAAAAAAGAAGAGAAACGCCATGATAGTAAAATAGGAACAGAAAAAATCCACAACAGTCAAAAGACAATAAATGAGAAAGGGATCCCATGGCCCTAATTGATGTTGTAACCTATATTATTAGAAAAGTATTGGATTAATGAAGTCTCAGAAGGCAGGTCCAGCATTGAAGCTAATACCCACCCTGCAAAGCCAACATTTGAGAGGGGAGACTGATGATTTCACCCCACTCAGCTCTGCAAATTGCATTTCTTAGTGAAAGATCCTTTTTAGAAGCTTATAAAGATGTTGAGTAAAGACCAGGATGTAGAACCTGGAGACTGTTTACTTATGCACCCAGCTGCTCATAACTGCTGGGGTAGCTCACGAGAAAAAGACTGCCAGACAAGCATAAAGCTGGTTGCTGACATCAGAGGCGACAGTCTGAGTTGCAGATATAAAAGACATGCAAGTCCAAGTGAGAGCTTTCGAATGACTTTCAGAAGCTGCAGAAGCCAAAAGCACTCTCCCCTTCTGCAAGGACTAAAGCATTTGTCTCTGGCTCTGCATTCAGCCATGCTTATTCATTCCTTTAGGATCTTTAGAGCTGATTTTTACAATGCATGGTGACTGAGGAATAAACTTGAAAAGTGCATGACAGCTTCAGTTGTTACAGCAGGATCCTGCACACTACTGTGAAGGTATTAGTCTAGGCACAAAATATACTGCCTGAGCTCTTCATTGATTGTACCTGCAGTAACACAAGCATTGGTTTGTCACTTCTTTAAAAATCATCCAAGTAATCAGTAAGAATTCATTATAAAGGACACACAGTATTTAAAAACGTGATTTTGAACTCTCTTTGTAAAATTATGCTTCATACAATTTCTTATACTTCCAAGAAAGAAGAGTGCAAACTATGGTAATACTGTTGTTGGTTTCTGACTTATTTATAGAAACATTCAAACACTTAAGGCACATACAGTTGATTCTTTCTGAAAAAAATCAAAGCTTTTGTTTCTTAAGCCCTTTACTGAATCTCCCATAGCAGCTGCTAATGTCCATATAAACTTTATTATTACATACCAATAAATTAGGCAGCACAAAGAATATCAAGAGCAAAAATTAGACTTTAGCTGAAAAGACAGTGAGGGTTTCCAGGAATTCAAAAGTCTTTTCTAGGCCTAACCCAATGGTGTTACCTGAGGGAATAAAAAGCAAGACTAACATAGGAGTGTCTTAAAGGCTTCTTAAATAGTGAAACAGAGGAGGCATGGCGTGAGATGCAAGAGAAACAATCTTTGCAGACATTCTTTTCTTGTTTTGCAAACAGCCGTTGCTGAGGCATTTTTTTCCCCTTTAACTGACAATTAATCCCTTGAGCCCAGCACTAGCAAGTACTTGCCATACAAGTCCAATTCCCTCCAGATTTTATCTCCAATGCAAGACTGTTGCAAAAGCCATACATTCTGATTCTTCCAAGTCACTTTTACACCATGTAAATGTTCCAGGATACATGATTTGAAAATAGAACACAGAATTGCTATAAATATTGGGAAGGTCTGTATTCAGGTGTTACTTTTACAAAGTAAAATACTGACACCAACAGAGGGTTCCTTCTTTCAGGGAATAACAAGGAAAATACACTTAACTGTTACATTATTGTAAGAAAATTAAATGTAAAAGTAAATTTTTAAGCATCCATGGACATGATAAAATTGATTCTCCTTTTGAGAACTTCATTTTCTTGTATTTCCTTATTTCTTAAACTAAGTTGTTGGGGAACTCTGAAAAACTTCATATAGCTGATCTTCTGTTATTCTAGCATGAAGAAGCAAAAGCTATAGGGTTTTTTTTCCAATTTATGTATTCTGAATTGTGTTATATCCAAACAGATACAGCATTCTTATAGAGGAATAATATTTTGCACTTATTTTACTATTTGATAATTTGATTTTTTATTTCCCGGAAATATAATCATCCATCTTTTTTCTGGGCAAATTATTCCACCATGTAATAGAATTATTAACTCCTCAAAAATCTTCTGTTCATACATCAGACTTGCTTCAATAGGGATAAGCATCCTTAATATGTTTGAAACAGTAACATTTTGTATTTAATTTTCAGCTACTATATAAGTTCAGTAGATGACTTTCCCATTAGTGTTTTTGAAAGATGTATATCATGCATTCAGGTACATCTTCATATCCTCTGACATGGATGTTTATTTCAAAATGTCTGTTAGCAGCAGGAATGTGACATTGCACATACAGAGTCAGAACAGGAGAGCAGAAAAATCCAGGTACTATTCCAATTATTATCCCATCTGCTTTTTGACCTTAGCTAAATTACACTGAACTTGTGCTACCTCAATTTCCCTCATTTAACATTGATATCAAGATATTTTATTCCCTCTGTAACAAAGCTAAGTACTTCTTTATATAAAAATGGGAGAACCCTTAGTGAAATTGATTCAATGCAAATAAGCTAATGCAATGCTATGCTTGAGAATCTGAACAGAGAACTCAAAAAATGCAAAGGCAAACTCCCACAGCAATTATAAAGTAGGTCATATTGAACATATCTCTTAATGCATTGAAGGGGCATATACTTTCTCAGTAAAAATTGCAGTGGTTTTCAATAACCAGGCACACAAGTTCAAATCCAATGCACTGTTGTTATAGCCTGAAAGTTGTATTTTCATTTAATAAGACGACATAAGAGATAATGCATTGTTTGCATTATGTCCAATCACTTCTGATACTATGCTCTATTGATCAATGCTTTCTTTCCTTTTATATTGACATTGTGGCAGCATATACGTAGATCTGCAATGACACTACTTCGTTTGACATTGTAATATTCTCTGTACAGCTGCATTTATATCATTTGCAGTCCTTTAGAATGACAATAGCTCCCATGAAATCAAATGATGAGCTATTATTATCACAGGAACATAATGAAAAATAACTATCTTGGAAGCTGGATAGTAATATATTAGCTACCCACCCAAGCATTTCAAAACACAGTTGTTGTTTTTTTAATACAGTAGACCCTAACTAAGTTTATCTTCTCATTCATTCTTCTATTTGCACTTCTAAAAATGTGTCTTGGAAGCGATCCATTTGTCAGTAACTGTCAAATGAACATAAAGATGATCATATCACCAATCCATCTACTTAAATGGTTAACAGCAGAAACTTAGCCAGATGAGAAGCAGAGCATTAATACATCCCATGGAAAGTACTCAGGAACATATGAATATCTTGGGATAAAAGTTGTACCATCACTACTACATTTAATAGCTTTCTCTGTAATTTTGTAATATACCCTTTGAACAAATTTTCACAATATTTTTTGTGATTTGCTTTTCCCTAAGAAGAAATATGTTTCCTGTTGTATATTAAAAGGCAAAATCTTATTTTCTGGAATAGAAATCTGTGAGTAAGAAGTGATAGATATCTGAATACTGATGTTTATTCTAATAAACCAAACTTACCTCTCAATTACAGGAAAATTACATGCCTATATGGAAAAGCTTAGCCAAACTGTATTACATATTAACTTAATTTTTGCTAATAGTGATTCTGTACATAATCCTAAGAAAGCGTTTAGAATGTACTTAGTGGGCCTGAGCTATTTAAAACTGAATTATCTTAAAAAGGGCAGCTATAAATTAAAAGCTGTCTCAAAGACACAACACTACCACAGTATTTTTTAATGATCTGCCTCTGTGGATTCAGTATATTTACTCTTGAAAGGTAACTCCATATGAAGCATGTGGCTTAGAACTGATATCAAATCCAATGATGTTATGTACTATCCACATCTGATGAATTTAAAGTCACAATTTTCATAAAAGACTGTTTATTCATCACAAAGGCCGAAATCCCTCCTTTTATTTGTGAGGTTTTGGGTTTTTTTCCAACAGAGTTGTCATTGTCTTTCATCTTGTACAATAAAAAAGCAGAATCAAAAGAGCTACAGTAGCTACTTCTGGTGTGGGGATTACATTGTACGTGTAAAAATTATTACCTACAGGAACTGTCTAAAGTGCAGGTGAGCAATACTTGCCTCTAACTTTCTGGCCACATAGGTGAGATTTGGAGATTAGAAACTGGTTAGCTGTCAAGATCCCCAGTTTTTGCTTGCACAACTAAGGCAAACAGCAGCAAAGCTGGAAACTCCTGAATTTTGCTTCAACAATCCAGTAGTACTGCTAAGCAAAGAAAATAGTATGTCTGTAACAAAACTAATACTCCAAAGACGTTTCTAGCAAGGACTACGATAGCATGAGCTATCTAGCAGTAGTACAACATTCACAGAGCCAAATTACTTAGGTTATCCTCTCTGAGGTAACTAAAGCCTCCCACACAGTATCTCTCCTCTACAGAACAGGAGCTATTCTTGTGCTGCAGTCGCTAATGCTTTTGAAAACTAACACTTCAGTGGGGGTTGGGGTCTAGTTACTTCTGAATAAAAGCACATCACAGGTACTGTGTGAGGATGTGAAATACTGGCTACAACCCAGTTCCCAAAAAATTTGAACAAACCACTGCTGCACCAGTCTAGCTATCCTCTTTCTAAAATTGCACACAAAGCTCCTGTGTCTTAACCAGTCCTTTCCCCAAAGTCCATCTCATCAATCCAGACACATCTAGCAGCTAATGCATAACCTATCTTTTAATTTAATTTTCTTTTCATTCAAAATCAAAATAGTGGCAATGAAGAAATTCGCTTACATATCTTTGTTTCATACATCCTCTTCTGTTGTACTGGCCAGGCTTCTATTACCCTAATTCCAGTAGAACTTTTCCCAAAAAGAGCTCAAAAGCTAACAAATGCGGGGTTTTTTTCACTGAAGATACTTTTGAAGGCATATTACAGGACATTTTGGGGAAAGAAAATTTTCTTTCACAATTTTGCACTGCAAAACTGCTGGTTAAGAGTTTAAAAAAGTGCTCACTTTCGCAGGTTAAAACATCCAGATTAAAGTGTTAATGTGAAAAAATTATGTATAAACTTTGACTAACAAGAACATACTGCTACAAAGTGGTAACTGTAACTCCTATTGTCTAAAATTTCATTTCTGAGAAATTATATATATGTGCTCTTGTTGTCACAGGGACTTATAATACTGGCATTTAACTGGAACTTTATGGAATCGTACTTGTGTCTTCTGGACATTTTAAAACTACACCAAAACCTGAAAAAAGTATTGTATTATCCTAGCCATATTTTTATGATTTTAAGGGTTTCTCAGTTGTTTATTTTGTTTGGGTTGTTTGGGTTTTTAAAAGCTTTGAATCCCTCATAATATTCACAACAAATACAGCTTGATTTTAATGCTTCTGCAGTGACTACTGCAAAGCTTCTTAACTTTTACACTATAATGCAGTCAATGTATTTATAGTTCTTGAAAATGTCACATGGCAATGTTATGCCAGGGACAGCACATCTCAGAGACTCCTTAATATGTCTGCATTGTTGTATTCTATTTGTAGAGGCATTTTTGTCAGCGGCAATGAAGAAACAGAGCTGCTGCTGCAGCTCTTTCAATAACGTTCAAGCTTATAGTTGACCCTAGGGGCTCACATGATGACATCCATATTTAATTTAACAATAAATCATATTTTCATGGACTAGAGTATTGCATTATAACCTCACTGTTTTATGCGCATGGAATGCAGCAAAAGGAGGCTTGTATGTATCTACAGCACAGACTAAATGGTTAGTTTATGAGAGCAAGGTTGGTACAGTGACAACAATAAATAAAAGGTTTTACAACAATTCCTAGAAATATGAGGGAAAAAGGACACAAAAAGCTACCCAGAAGGGACTGCATTTAACTTAAAGTTCAATTTCTAAAATTTCCTTAACTGCACCGCCTTGCCTACTGTCAGTTCTAGTTCTGCCCTGCACTTCCCATTGCAGTCAGCATTCTCTGTATCTCATTTTCTCTTCTGCTTCATTCAAGCATATTTAAGGAGAAAATTAACACTATCTGAATCTCAAGCTTTACCCGTCCTTTTCTCCTCACAATCATTTCTCCTATTTGCCCTGCATCTTTTGCTGCTGACCTTCTAGCTGACTCCAAATTAAATGTTCATATGTTTCCTATTTACTTCCAAATCTAGTCCTGCTTGCTCACATTTATTCTTGCTCATCTCCCTCTTATTTGCCTCTGCTCATATCACATCACATCATCTTCAACTTCTTTACTTTCTATTGCTACAAACTTCCAGTGCCTACTGCTTGCAGCACTCTGCAACCTAAAATTCACTTAATTCATTTTTTCCTCCCCATCTGCATTATCAATAACCTCCTACCAGCCAGACTACAGAATACCTTCAGTGCTCTTCTCCATCAGCTGGCGATAATTTACCTATATTTGCATTGCTCTCCACGGACTTTATAGAACTACATTATCTTTTTTAGAAGGCTCCACTTTTCAAAACTAAGTTCTTTCAATTACTTTTTTTTTTTTTTCTTTTTTTTGGCAGCCTTGATCTTTGGTCTAGATGTCATCCTTAACATACATTACATAAAATTAAGAAAGAGCAGCTGTAGTAAAAATCATTTGACTACTCTGACCCATGTTCTCTTTTTACCTCTCATGCAGCTTTTTGTTTGTCATCTCTTCATGCATTGTATCTAAATTAGATTTTCAGTTCCTTGGGGTAAGACATCACTTTCATTTATCTGTAAAGCACCGTGCATGTTTATGGCTCTGTTGAGGTGCTAAATATGTATATCCACATTTATTAAAATATTGATATTTTTATCTATTCATATATTGCAGAAGCAACATGGCAGCAGTTGCACACATCTATAATAGCAATGATATGATTTATAGTAGCTGCATGCTGTTCTCTCTCTATTTCCTAGTTTGTATTTACACTGCTCTTTCTAGTCTTGTTAACTAACTAAAAAAATATAAATTTCAATTTTTTCTGACAATGTTGATGTATCAATTCAGGACTGCTCCTGCCCTCCAAAATCTTGTAATTTTAATAGTCCTGATAACAGTAAAAATTTTAGGAATTTTGGACTTGCAGCTTGACAGGCATTGATTTTCAGAGTACTAGAGCATAGCTCTTTCTAAAGATAGATCTTGAAGATCTTGAAAAGGGAAGATCCTTATTATTTTGAAAATTTTGGTTGACAAAATTAACATAACGAGTATAAATATGTATCTTAAAAGCTAGGAAGGTTTTTAATTAAAAAAAAGGAAAAAATGGTGATATTATCAATCTAATTACAACATACTAAAATATTTCTAATAGCAAGTGCAGTAACAAACTATATATATACTCTCCTTTGTACTCAAGTCTGTTTATTTCTTGGATAGTCAAAAAAGTAAGTAGGTGTTTAAATCCCACAGAAAAATTCACAGTCTCCAGTCATGACTCAGAGCCCCTTGCACGAATGAGTCTGTACCAATAATTTCAAGTTAGCTCAAAAGATAAGGAATTATTGTAGAGTAGACACTGTATGCAAAGCAATTAAACTGTTATGCTTCATGTAACACTTAATAAATGGTTAAGCATTTAAGCACTGAATAAAGTGAACATCTTTGAGTATCCTGCTTTGAATCAATCTGAGCTGAAAACTTGAAATGGGTTGCTCATTTGTGGGTCATTACATGTGGAGTGGCCTTGACAAACTATTTACTCAGAGTAGCAGGCACAAAGGTACATGGGGATAATGTTACTGACATTTCTTCATAGAGTGCCTTACAGCTGATGGATTTATCAGCTATTATCTTTGCACAGAGGGACCCATTTCAGCTGGCATCCCACCATGCTATTTTACTGCATAAAATAATAAACTGAATGCTCAACTGCATATATTACTAAACCTGTGTAAGGTTGCACTATCTACACTCAGACCACATGCACATTTAAAAGTTTTTTTTGGACTGAACAAATGGCAAAGGTAAATTTTACTCAACTCTTTATGTCTTCCAATAAGCATCAGCCTCCAAGCTAGTCCCATTTATTCATTACTATGCATAAAAAGAACTGTGTCAACAAATGCATAAAAGTGGGATTCATCAGACCTACCTTAAATATTTGCTTCAGGATAAGCTGTTGTACATTCTAAAACATTGTCAAACAACTAGATTTGGTAAATAAAATCGATTTCATTAAACAGTGAGAATCCAGTGTTTATTACTTTCTTTGCATCTTCAGAGAAAGTAAAATCCAGGTGTCTTGTCTACAAACCTAGAAGTAAACAAAACTCCTTGATAGAACTGCTGTCCAATGCCAACTATTAGTTTTCAGACATGGCTTGGGGCCAGATATGGAACAGCCCAGGAAGTGCTCTCCAAAGACAGCTGGTAGATGGCCTGTCTACTTCAGATAGAAAGAGGACCTACCAGTTGGTTTCAGTGCCAGAAAAAGGTCCTGTGCATCTTCTACTTAGTTGCAGAAAAAGTAGTAATTGGCATGGATTTTTGCGTAATTGCAACCCTAAATGAAAAGGAAGATAGAAAGGAAGCTTTTAAGTGAACATTTTAACAAAAGTAAGGATAAAACAAAGAATTTAAACAGCACTAGTAAAAAATAAGCATGACAATGGAAAAATGCCTACAACAAATTATTGAACTAGGATTTGACTTTCATGATTGCAATCACTTTGGACAAATACAACATGGATAGTAGCTGTTATCTAAATGAACTGACATCTTAAAATGCATTTCACTTTCCACATGGTGAGATCTACTTCCAGTAAATTACTTTAGAGAATATGACCGACAGAAGGAAGGTAAGGAAGGAATTTCCAGAAGATTGGAAATTGGATCAATACAAAAACTACAGGTAAAGCATAAAACCAAAGATTTGCCAGTGCTGAATGCTTTTGACCACCTTGACATAAAGGCAGAAGCTGAGTTATAATGACTTAATGTCAGTATACAAGAATTAGTTGTTACACAGACCTCATTGTGAGGGAGGCTGTATTCTGTAAGGAAATTATGAGATGCAATGGTAAGGTTTTCAGGTGCACTCAACTGCAAATGAGAAGTAAGAATGATAGGCACTTTTGAATGTGGTTGCTCTGCTCAATAAAGAACTATGACCTTACAAAACAAGTTTAGAAATAATGAATGTATGGAGCACCTTTTCTTTTGTTTCCCCACCAAGATTAAAACTACTTGCTTCCCTTTCAGCTAAACATTTTTTTCTAATCACATCACTTTACTCTGATTCACATAAGTTTTAGCTTCAAGAATCATTGGTCATTGCTGAATGCAAATAAGCACAGAGTAAAATTATATTAAGTTTGCAGAATTGATCTTTCATAATTTTAAATGTTGACTTTTAAAATTTCCTTTAAAATCAGTCTGAAATACTCTCATAGTTGACTGCCATCAAGTAGAGCAGGGTCATTTTGGGAAAGCCATTCTAAGTGAAGTAAATTATAAGGTTATTATATGTATCCTAGAACAAGAGAGAGCAGAAGTTTTATTCAGAACAGATGTAAGAAAGCCCATAAAATCAGATGCATTACCCTCTATCTTTTCTAAGCTACAAACTAAAACTAGTTTTCATCAAACTGCACTGACCCTATTAACTTAATTTTCCATGAAGTGACCTTTTATGACTAACAATGGAAAAGCAAAACTGTGCAAATATCCATGAAGACAGTGAAATGACTTATTTTAATGAGAAGACTAAAATATCTTTCCTGCATTAGCATCTGCTTATTGTCACTGCTCCTTAACCCCTTGGTACTGGCAGCCACCACAGGTCTCCTTGCCAGGAGTAGATGAATGCCAGGAAAGCCTTATTGCTGGCATCAGAAAGATAATTTCTGGAGTTCAAAAGATGATATAACACCCGTGTGTCATTTCAAACTGTAAAATAGCTATCAAGTACAAAGGTAATAGGAAAACACTAAGGCTCCCACTCTTTATAGCCAGCATGAAAAAATTAAATTACAAATCCCAAGGTGACTTGTTTATTTATATCTTGTGTAATGTCTTATGCCATCCAGATGGGCTCCTCAAAAATCTTCTGCAGAATTCATAGAGGTTCTACCAATCTGAGATATAGACACAAGCCCACGGTGTTTTCTCCAATTACCACAACTGCATAAGGGTTTATCAGGATCTTTTTATACATTATAAGCTGCCTTGTAAGCTCTGGTACCAATACTGGGGCTATACCTTTTAAACAACCACCCATTTAACATAAGGGCCATTAGTAATGATCACTCAGTCTGCAAATGTTTTGAAGCAATAATTTTCATTCATATCAATGGTCTCAATGATTTTTCAGATCTTCAGTCACCTCTGTTTTTTAAGGATTAAGGCAAACCAAAGTGATACAGGGAGCAGCATGCCATTCCCCAGGTTATTAATGGTTTTGCAGTAAGAATTGACTCCTGAAAATATTAAAGGAAACGAAAAAGGGTTAATAATAATTTTATTACATTTTAGCACTTGAAGAAGCCTCACTGCACATTTTCTCTGTTATGAGATTCAAATATTTTCTCTCAACTGCATGCTGACTACTGCTACAAGACCCCAGAGTTGGCAAAAATGTGCAGCACACAAAATCTTCCAACCAGGCACATAAAATGAAATGAGGATGCAAATTTTCAAAATAGATCAATGGACAGAAACTCCCCAGGAAAAACATAATTCTGATGGGTGCTGGTCACATGAAAATATAATCCTTTCATTTAAATGCCTGAATGGCAGCCTGACTGCATGTGCAAGATACAAGTGTGTTGGAAAAAGCCTGATGCCTGAGAGCCTTACAGGTAGATTTGTTCTAATGAAAGCATTTCTCTCCTTGAGAACTGTGTCTTTTAAAAACTTCAGTGCCACATTCAGCAAGGTAACTAAACTGATCTTTTAAGTTTTGAATTTGGTTAGGTGGATTAGCTGTTTCCTCTAGAATGTTCCATTCTCCATCACTGTGCCAGCATCAGGACAAAGATATAGTCAATATATTCAACACTTTGCAATGGTGTAATGTTTCACTCATTAGATCTATATGATATTTAATGCTTTTCATTGGGTTCTACTAGATTTTCGACGGAGTTTGAGGCACTGGTCTCTTTAGCCATCAGCTTGAATGGCTTGGCAATAGTTTATCCAAGAAACCATCTCTTACCCTTTTATACTGCCACTGCTGCAGACTGCTCAGTCCTTCTAACTGCAAGAAGGAATTAGCTCACCTCTCTAAAAGCTCATGACTTCTAACCTTTCTTGTCCCCTCTTGCTAAGACAGAGATCAACTTTAATTTCCTGGATGTGTTGTTAAAGCTGGCCAGTACTGGGGATGTATTTCTAGAGGCTTAAAAGAAATTCACCTTCTGTTCAGATTTAGCAGTGGCTGACATGAATATGTTTCCTAAAGGACTATTTTTATGCTGCTGAGAGGTCACTGTAAGTTTAATATCAGGATGTTTTAAGCTCTCAAATAGGCATTTTTAATTTTGCTTACATACAAACACAACTGTATTGCTTTAAACCTCCTGAAAACACTAGATACTGAAATACACATCATAAGCTCTGGTTCAAAGAGTATCAATTAGCTTGCTCTTTTACTTGAACTATCTGGTTTAGTGCAGTAATTGGAAAAGGCCAACAGTGTCCTTGAATTATTATTTGTTAAGCTAAGAGGCTCCAGACAGGAATAGGTCTCGCTCATGCTGGTGGAATGTAGAAATCAGTCAGTCTTTGCTTCAGAGACTTGGGATAAACACACCAAAGTGTTTAATAACCTCAGAAACATGAAATTCATAAAAAATTTGTGAGTCTTAAACAACCACATATCCTAATAAAACAGGTGCTTATGGAATGTGTATCCCAAGGCCTTGCTGTATCGAAACACAGAACTGAGAAATGTCTACAGAAGTTGAAAACACAACAGAAAGGAGGAGAAGGAAGACTAAATTGCAAATGTTAATCAAATGTATGCTTAGGAAGTTATGTATGGCTTAGATCATTATTCTTAACAGTTTCTGAACCAGAGATTTTGTTTAATCCAAAGCAGGAAATTTTTTCTTCTATTATAAATTCCATGGTATTTTCAGGTTCAGCTTACTGTGTATTGATGTTTGAAAATGCCAACACAGAACTCCATACTACCTTCTTCTTAAAAGGACAGTATTAGACTTCAACTTAACCCAGCTTCAAATGACTGATCTTAGGGATTTCTGCCAAACAGCTTTTTTAAGACAACATTTACTGCAGCAATCAATTATGAACCCCGGATTTAGACAGTGCCTTCTCCTAAACAAACAGGTGCATACACATCCCTTAGCACAGCAAGACTCAATAAGATTGTTTGCAAAGTAATTCACAATAAATCTCACATGTATTTTACTTTTCCTTCTGAATGCAGCACCAGAAAAACACATTAAATTCTGTGGATATATGTGCCTGTGCCTGAGAATGCACCCATGCAAAAGAAAAAAGGATATACTAAAACTTAAATTTTGAAAAGCAAATTCTTAGCATCTGCAATAGAAATTAGCAGCAAATACATCTTGTTACTCTAACTTTTGAATGAGGTTCTATTTGTCTTCAGTGGGACTGGGTGCGTGTTAACTCTTTGCTGATGAGACTATGAGGTTTACTACATAAGCTTAAACTGGGAAAAAAGAGATCCTTTTTTGCTATGGGATCCTGTCCTCTCATAGCAAGAGCAATCTCTACCTAGAAGACACTAGCATTTCTCATTCTGATTTCCAGATATAAATTATATAGTACAATTTATAACATTTAAGGGCAACCAGCTATCATTTATTTTTTACATCTCAATTAAACACCTGTATTGGAAAAGATTTATGCCTTTTGTTAGAAAATGAAGAGAACTGCATGCCTGAAAAATATTAATGTCCAGTCAAATTTCCAGGTTGTGTCATACCTTCCAGAGTAGGCCGACTTAGTTTCTCTGGTTATATCTTTGAGTCAGGTAGAAGTAGAAATTCAGAAGAAAAAGTTCTTTGGAGGAAGTGTGCATATAAGGCTTTTGTGGAGATAACCCAAAATTTTGGGATTTCAGATATTAAGGAGCAGTTTGTCACTAGAAAGTAAAGAATTGTTCTTTTCTCCTTTTTGTCATCTTCTCTCCCCATTCTAATTCCCTATCTTAATGCTGAGGTGAGGCATAACACCAAATTCTCACAGACTCAATACCCCCACGTCTACAACTTCTACCCTTCTTCTGCACTGACACCTAATGTTTAGCAGCTCACTTGTTCTGCTCAGGGCACCTTCTAGGGTAAAAATAATTGTACCAAAATACTTGAAAAATTTGGTGTAAGCTTTAAGCTAAAACCTGAAACATCTTAGGAACAATACATCTACAACATCACTGCTTTAAAAGACCCTACCTCCAACAAGTTAGAAATGGAATGGTTTTAAAGGTTTTCAAATGTCCTACATCTTAGGTGTGAAATTGGTAGTGAATCAGTTGGTGTGAATGATTTTATTTGAAAGGACATTGCTTTAAGCTTTCTAATTCTTCACATGCTCTTTGCAAAAATGTTTATATAGAAGATGATGGCCTTTCCATGCTATGCAGTTACAATTGCTTCAACAGATCACTGCACAGGAGAAGTGAACTCCTGCCTAATGAAAGCTGGCCTACTTGGAGTTCTGCCAATGCCCTTTCGTTAAATGTAAAGTTCATAATATTAATCAGCCAACTGCTTATACTGGGGATCAAGTGAACATTTTCTGAAATTACAGCTGAGTTTTGTCAAAATGTTAATTTTCCTTACCAAGTGCATTCAGAATGTCTGCTTGCTATCTCCCACTCTGACAACTAAATAACAAAGCCCATTCAGTAGGCAGCTCAGTGGGGTTTAACAGTGCCTGCAGCCCCAGCTGAACGAATATCAGTACAGGAAAGAAACCACAACGACTCAGCCAAATTTAAATTCAACACACCACAAAAAGCATTCCGACAGAAAGACAAGCTGTGCCAGTGAAAGTGGGCCACTTATTGTAAATTTTGGTGGCAAGGAAAAAGCTTCAATTCAAGCCTCTCTAGGATACTGGCACATGTATCTGGCATGCTCTACAGGGAAAAATGGCTGGTTGGTCTGTTTACAGCAGATTTACCAGCCTTGCTTTTCTGAAATCTTGAAACAAAGGCTCCTCCACTCTCTGGTGCAAACCTTAATCTGCAGGATGCAGAGGATAGGCTGCTGTCTATGGAACAGCCAAGCTCTACATGACCAAATTTCTGCAGAGAAAGATTGCTTCTGCTGGTACCGTCCTAGTACAGATAAAGATAACCTGAAGAGCATTTTCTAAGAAGTCTCTTCCTTTGTAGCCTTCCATCTTTGCAACCTTCAAACCAGGAGAAGAAAGGAATTGCCAAGGCAAATACTTGCCTGAGGAGTATAAAGATGATATATCTTCTTGGTAGAACTGAGATGCAGAGGAGTAGGAAGCAGAATTGAGATTCAGAGGTTCATTCGAATATACGTTGCTTTTTTCTCCTTGGGACATTATCCTCCCAGCATACAAGAGATCTCAGCCAGCTACTTTGATTCTCCCATCGTTGCTGGTTCAGCTTCAGTTGCTTTTATTCTTCATAATTCTCTTTGTTTCTTCTTTCTTCCATTCCTTATGTTCTGTAGGCACAACTGCCCTTTCCTGTCTTTTCCTTATGAGTGATCTTAATCTCTCCCCCAGTCCACAACAATGGAATTAAAATAAATTAATCAGAAGTGAAACAAATTTTATATCTGACTTCTAGCAATCTGACCAGCTTATTTATGTGCTGTATCCCTTTACACATATACACTGCCTGCTGAGACTGTAAAAACTCTTCAGAGCTTCTGTTTGCTAGAGAACTAAGCATAGATCCTATAAAAGTCTGAAGAATTCTCTCTAATTTGCTAAAGAAAAATGTCTGGGAAAAGTATATCCCTTAGTGCAAAGTAGTCAATATGAAGTTCAGCACATTGGAGTATACTGATAAGCTATCTAAATGCACTTGCCAAATGAGATAACTTGTCTATTGTAAGCCATCCAAAAATATTCTCATGGCTAGGATCCCTGTAAGTATAAACATTCTGATGAAGCAAAATGATTTAGAGTTACAATTAAAAAAACTGGAGTAAGCAAAAAGATACATAGGAAACATAATAATAATCCTATCCCAAAAGATTGTGCTATCCGAGGGGATCTAGAATATTAATTAGTAAGTTGTTGCAAACCTATAAAAAATCATCCCATAATGACTCTGAAAAAAAGTTGCAATTTCAAAGCTACACTGCAGAATGGCATACTGGATTAATTATGCCAGACTGCAGCAATAACCTTGAATTAAAGCTGCAACCTTCTATTTTTAAGAAACAATTGCCTTTCTGGTTGATGAAACCTGTCGTCCCATCAGGTAACAGACGTGACCAGGAAAGAGAAAAGCAATAATGAGTCAATCCAAGCTGTTTGATACATTTCAAATCTTCCTCCCACAGAGTGTAGCTGCCACGAGCTACATCACCAGTCTGCTTCTTGAAAACTCGATCTCCTCCCTGATGGGTGAATATGTCCCAGACATTAGGGTCCTTTCCATCTGCATTCCAGCCTTCTGCTTGGAAAACAAACCTCGGTCATTACACTTTCGACATCAAAAGACATATGTTGCATGTAAATATTTATCACAAAGTAGGTGCAAATCCCTGAAAATCCCACGGGCAAATTGAGAAGTATTCTCTACCCACTCCTTATATCATTTAAAGTAACTAGGAACTTTCAAGCATTAATATACATTTGCATTAGGTTTTGCATTTATTCATATTTTTACTTGCTGCTAATTATTTGAAAATCCTGTTTTAAAAAAAATATTCAGACTTCTAACACTTCTCATACTTCCTTAGCCAAAGATCAGATGTTTGCCACTCTTGAGATATTACAGGTTTTCACAAAGGGCATTTTCTAATGCAACTTCCATCCATAAATGTAAAAGATCAGTCCATATCAAAGAAAGCCTTTAGGGTATGAGAAATACATCCAACAAATAGGCACTTACGGCTTTCAGGATGTCCTTTGAAAATCCTGACAGTTTGTTAAAAAGAAAGGAATGCCATTATGAGCCATGGCCTTAGGCATATACAAGCTGAATTAATAACACAGCTCTACAAAACTTCTGCTTTTTGTTTAGCCAGACATTCACAGAAATTAATTTTGAATGTTCAAAAGCACTGCACCATTTTCCCCAAACTTTCAGAGTTTTGGGATATTTCTTCACAATTCTAAAATTAAGATACGCAGATTACCCTTAAAATATTCAAAATTTAGCTGTTGTCTGAGATCTAACAACATACAACATATAATTCAAATGAATGCATCTCTCTTCTTTACAAGTTTCTTTGTCTTTCCTGAGAAATGCTGTAGCTGAGGCAAACACTACTTTTTTATGTGGAGAGCTCTGTAAACTTACCTCACTCTGTAAACCCCTGTAAAGTGTGATTTAATCATAAAATTGCAATTAACCTCAAAATGGCCAACCTCATTTACCACCAAGATTTTACAGAGTCCCAGTGAACCCAGTTCCAGGGTTATTCTTTAAAAACTAAAATGACATTGTGTGTTAAAATTATGTATAAATTAAATATCACTTGGGTTATAAGATTAATAACTATATAATAGCTACATATCAATCCTCAATAAAAGTGTTTTAATAATCAATTAGTATCATAGAAATTAGAGATGGAGGAGAACTATTAGGAGGTCATTGAGTCCATCCCCTGCCAACGCAAGATTGCTCCCTTAAGTATATTCAGTACTTAATATACATCTGTCTTATTAAATCTAAGTTTAATGCAAGGTTAAACATATTGAAGACACTTAATTTAAAGCATTACTAAAATCTGTAATATCACTTCTATAACCTAGCTTTTCAAAGACCATTGTCACATTTCATGGTCTTTACAGAATTTTATTGCAGCACATGAACACCCATACATCTACATTTGGTTGGTCAGTAAATTAAATTTTACATGGGACAACCTTCAAAGTAGGTCAAATCTTAGATCCAGACAGTTTGAGTTTCTCTTAATCTCAGATATTTTCATAGACTTTGTGCTCTGTCTGTATGCTCCTCAGAAAAATACATTACTACAAGTTTTCTATAACCTGCTTCGAATTTCAAACATGGCTGCTGAAATAAATAGTCATCTGAGAGAAGTGCAGGAAATAACAAATAACAGTAATTCTTAGATGGTACCTAGAATTTAGAAGCCTTTAAGAGCAGGCTTCCTGCACCGTATTGATTTGATACAGCTCTTTTATCAGTACCGTTGGAGTGAAGGGAAGAAAAAGATGGATAACAGGCAGCTAACATACCTTCAGTTAAGAATCATCATCTAGAGCAGAGGCTGAATGACCTCCCTTTTTTGTCTTCCTTCCTCCAGTAAAGGCATTGGGAGGGAGGAGGAGAAGCTTTTGATTTTCAGCAGAGTGTAACAGTACTACTCCAGTGGTCATTAGCCATGGCAAAGCCCTGAGCGGGGCTGGAGCAAACAGATCCACTTTCAGGCATTCCTCACACTTTCCAAAGAGACTTCTCTGTACAGCATCGAGCATCTGAGCTACCTGGTAAAGGAAGGGATCCAGCCAAGGCAACAGAAAGCTCTACATACACTAACACATCCTGCTGAGCCACAATTGGTCTGCACAGAGCTCTGCTCTACTTCAATGAACCAAGCTGGCACCTCAGCTTGCTCAGAAACTTCCATGCTACATAGCACTCCATAGAGCAGGCATAATAGTTGTTTTAGTGAGCTTTGGGGCCAGGAATGAACAGTGATGAGGAACTGATTTTACATTTAAAATACTTAGGTGAGAATTGGATACCAAATCAGCACATGATATGCCGTCAAATGAATAATATAAATTATTATGATACATGTTCCCCATTCTCTGCAGTTATTACAACAGAAAGAAATGCAATGCTTTTCCAACTAGTGAAGCTACTAAAGCAGGAATATTACTGATCAGAGTATTTAAGTTTTCATGTACTTTTCTTTTAATTCAGCTATTCTTTAACCTTTTGGAGTGAAATTTTCTTGACCCAGTCTCTGACCAAAAAGGGTAATTTTGTTTGAATTAATGCATTTCTTCTATTTTGCATATGAAAGAAGTGAAGAAAACCACTTTTACCATTACTAGATTTTTTTTGCAACTTTTCCCTAAAAAAAAAAGAAAAAGAAAAAAAGAAAAAAAATCAAGCAGAGAGTTGAAATTTAGCATAGAAATGGCCCTCAGTAAGAAGAAGTGCTTTTGAATGTTCTGGTGCAAATTGATTTTGATTTGACTGAGTCATGAACCTTTGAAATCTGCACTTTGAGCATGCAGAGTACAATTGGTATGATTTTTTAGCGCTTTGAAATATACAGAGTGGAGAAGGTTGTGCTGTGCATAAATACATAGCTGACAGTAAAAAATAAAGTAGCCTGTCAGCTCGTGCCTCTTCCACTGTGTATCTTGTGATATGCACAGCAACTGAGTTTGGACTCTACAAGAACTATTGCTTCAATCATGCTGCCTCTAAGTCGGAAGCTGCACGGCCTCCGAAGCTTTCAGGAGAAGGAATTCCCTGTTGAGTTTCTTACTTCTGCAGGAAAAGGGTCATTTGAGTAGTGTCTAGACCATATTATAGATTTTTTTTAATGTTTTTCCCACTCGGAAGCCTTAAGAAAGTTCATTAAAAATACATTAAGAGAACATTAAAGTTGCACATCTAGCCACTCAAAAGGCAGGAAATTATAATGTTATTCTATATGCACACACAATCCACATTTTAAAAATTAGTTACAAGAGCTATGTGCATTGCAGGACTCGAGTTAGAATCTGGCCCAGAATATTGATTCTCTGGGAACTGTGAGCCGTGCAGTCTATTAGGTGAACTGAGCTCGTTAAAAGGTACTGAGCATGGGCAAGTACTTTCAATTTCAGCAATAACCAAGAACTAAAGGCTACATCCTCAAAGACAATTTAGGATCTACAACTCCCATTTAGGTACTGAAATCAATGGGAGTTAAGTGCCTGTATGCTGCAGGGTATAATATGAGAATATCAAGTCTCTATGTATTTTGTAGGTTTATAAAGACATATTTATGAAAGAATAAAGTTTGGAGGGGTTATGGCTGCAGGTGTCCCTGTGTTTATGGGTTTACATTCCCTGACCTGCAACATATTTTCATATTGTGCTGGGCAAATCCCTTCATCATCCCCTCTATTCAGTTGCAACATGACACATGCCCTTGGGCGAGAGCCTCCACAAGTCCAACTGTTAAGCTCTCAGTTCATTGTTTTTCATAATCTTTGGAGATGAATTCCTAACTGAAGAGTTCTTGTGAGCACCAATGTCTGATGAGGTAGTTCTCCCATCCAGTTTCAAAATAGCCAAGAGCAAGCTACTTAGACTAGCTCTACAGAAAGGACATCTACAAGAAGTGGATGAAAAAATTACTTATATCTGCTTCCTCCCCCCTGCCCCACCCCACTCTCAATAACCAGCTCCATTTCCATTACCTAGCCATATTTCTAATATTTGAAACATTTTCTACCCTCTTCTTACTCCTCAAGTCAGACGTGTTTAAACAGAAGTGCTACATGGATTTGCATCAGATGTTGTTTCTATATAACAAAGCAAAGATCAAACACTCTCCTTCCTGGATCCAGACTTTTTGTTCACTTAAAACTTCCTTAACACTTTGATAACTAAAAATTGACACCTTCAATTTGATATGCTGCTGTAGCTGCACCCCAAGCAAATCCAACTGGAAAAGCAATATCCTACAGCACTGGCTGCAGAGGACAGGTGAGTACACAGCATTGTGTGTGCTGTGGAGATGTCAGCTTCATTTGCAGACAATGCTTCCTGGCTTGATCACTCTTCCACTTGTTACAAGCAGATTCTACATGGAAGACAAAAATAAACCCTGTGCAGCTTCACACACTGAAGGGTAAGCCATGCACTTTGCATATTTCAGGATTAAGGCAGAGAGGTTCAGTCAGCTACCACAGAAAGTGGAAAAGGCAGCAGTGGAAAAGCCTAGGGTCATCATGGCAAAAGGGCTCCTCCTAGGACAAAGAATTAGTACATAGAACAGATCCTTGTTTCCCTTCCCTTTCACCTCCCACCTCCCAAACAGAGAACGTTGTGGATCCTCTATTCAACATAATTCCATTAGAGACCAGGAAAAAATAATTTCCACCTCTTCCAGTAAGTTTCAAAAACCAGCAGGCCCTCTTCTTTTCTGGCATCAAAATTTTTTTTTTTCTCTTCCAACACCAAGAAAACTCGCCTGTAGTAGCTGAGAAAGGATGTTTTAGCCATTACATGTTTTGCAGTGGAAACCAAGAGCAAGATTTGTATGGGAGTACAGACAGAACAGCTATCTTTCTCCTTCTTTAAAACCCCATGGATGCTCATTTTTTTAGAGCAGCAATGACAACCTTATGGTATGTGTGCCAGAATCAGCATCTACAAAACAGCCGTCAGGTCTCTTCCTTTACCTTCTGTCAATGCTGTTACTGCTCTCCTGTCAGCAGACTGAAAAGGGAGCAGCAGCAGGAGAGCAGGAGAGTCAGGTAACAAGTGGGATGGGTTGAAAGTAGTTTACTGTCCCTTTCCAGAAAACTGCAACACCTGGCACACTAGATGGCACTACTGCAATTTTTTTTTTCTTTTTTTTTTTTTATTGATGCTTTCCCCCAATTATTATAACACTACATCCACACGGCTTTTGCCAAGGTCAGTATCTGCACATATCAGACTGCTGTAATATGGGACCACTGATATTTTTTCTTCTTCTTACTCAGCTGACACTCCCTTGATTTCAAAATCCTTCTGGGTGAGGACCTACTTCTGCAAAGCTTTATACATGTAACAGACATTTTCTTTGATAATGAAAATAAGAAACCTTAATACACATAGAAAAGCCACTAATCAATGCACATACTTTTGCCAAAAATGCACACAATAAGAGTCAACTTCTTAGAAAAAAAGAATTCCTTTGTAGAGATGCAGGGAAGCTGATTTAATTCCAAAATGAATATTGCAGAACCAGACAGTGCAGATGCAATGCAAAATAAATCAGGCGTTCACAGCAGGCATGTATTTCCTCAAGTGTCTTTCAAAGGAAAGGTAAAAACCCCTTGAATACAAAGGAACAAAGAGGGAATTGAGGCGCAACATACTAATTTGTTCCCAAAACACATGCTGACACATGGTCTAGGCAAACATACATATCCTTCATATGTATTATACATATGACCAAATACCAATACAACGAACTAGTCAATGTTCTCTGGTTGAAACAGCATCCTGAGGCTTTAATCTGCAAGATAAGGACAGTTAACAGTAAAATTCATCAGAGCCACCTTAAATCATGATTAATAAGTATTAATGAGCCAGCGTAATAATGATTATTTTTTACATCATTAAATGTTACTGGTAGGCACCTTTGAAAATGTGACATTAAATCTTTTCCCTGAGAATAATACAATTCAATTTCACAAGAGACATAATAAATATTTAACTCAATAATAGGGGGAGAGGGACAGACAGGAGATAGTAACAGTAAAAATCCAATAAAAAGTTTTATAAAAATGCTTAAGCATAAAAACAAGGCAAAAAGGTGTCATTGCTGATTCCCTATCAGGAATCAACAGAGATGGCTTTTGGGAGAGATTGAGTAGAAGGAAAATATTCCATAAGCAGTCTGGGGAAGAGCGAACAAAATTTGCCTCAGAGGTTAAGACAGACTCACAGTTATAAGGTACTAGGCTATGTCAGATAAGTAGGCAGATACTGAAAGATGTAGGGCTTCATAATTCAGAGAAGCTGTGCTTATAGTTACTAAGCTCAAACTTTGCAGGCAACCCAATTTCTACATTTGTGATCCCACTTCTGGTTGTATTATTGGACTCATAACCCACTCCTTACTGCAGTGTGGGAATTGAAATTACATCTTTATTAGAGTCACTGCATGGCTTCTAGGGTGCACCCACCTTCTCACTCTGATAATTTTCCCTGCATCTAACAAATAACCTGGCCCCAACCTGAATTTCCAGTATTTCACTGTTGCATTGTTTTGTTCAAAATGTATACATATAAAACTTTAAGAGAACTATTAAATTCTATCTAGAGGCAATGTTTTTCCAAACTACATTTAAGGTCTTTACATTTGCACTGGCACATACGTAACTGAATGAGCTCAAGCCAAGTATTCATAAGAAAAAACAAGCAGTTCCTGGGTATCCAAATGTACTTGGACAAAAAATTTTGTCACGTCGATAAAAAGCAGGAGTAATTTGCCCTGATATTAAGGATTGGCAACTAACTTTACAAAATGCCAGATATTTTATTAAGGCGAAAATGAACAGGCTTTGGTGTTGGACTTTAAGTCATGTGTGGTTAATTATTATTAGAGGAGCTGTATCTCGTTGAAAGGAGATTTTCCTGACTGAATTGATGTTTCCTATTATAAATATCTTTAATATGGAGTTTAGAAATTAAATTTTGAAGGTGTGCTGAAAATTAAAATCTTGTTCCTGAAATTTTAGACCATACAGGGACCAGCAGAAAGATATACCTTCTTTGGAAGCAAGACTGTATGTCTCTAAAAAAAAGCCAAAGATAGAAGTTCATATCTTCTGTGAGTTCTCTTTGTAATTGCTACTCATAAATTTAGCTTCTCTCCCTGGCAACATAGTAAAGCATCTATTGAGAAACAAATTTACTAAAACACTTTGAAGTCTGCCAGACAAACCCAGTTTTCTTAATAGTAATACAAAATTAATGGATAGAGAACAGAAGATCTACTGTCATATGTCTGACTTTTAGCCATATACTGTTTTATTTAGGATATTTTAGCACCGGGCTTAAGATGTTCTCAATTAAGTTACAGAGACAGTTTCCACCTTACACTGTGGCTGCAGGAGAGGAATCAACTTTGATTCTCTAAATTCAGCCTTAATTAGAAGCCTCTCCTGGATTGTTGATTAGCCACATCACCAACGTGTCAAAATTCTGTTCCCAAACTTAAATCAAATTGGAAATGAACTATCATGTTGACTGAAATGAAGGGTGATGACAAACAATGAAGGGTAATGATAAACAATAACTTTGAAGGGAGGCATTTAGTGTTGTACACAAAGATTAGTATTACTTCTGATCTCATTTAATAGCTTCAATAATGAGCTAGAAGAGGGAATAAATGGTACATTAATGAAATCTGCGGATCTATTAAACTAGGAGGGGCTGAGCACACTGCTGAAAATGGAGAAATAATTCAAGGGTTCTTGGGAAGATTAGAAACTCAGGCAGAATATTGCAATGAGATTCCATTTAGAAAACAGATGAATAATATTTTGGTAAAAAAATCAACAGATGGTAACAGGTAAAAATCTGGAGAGCTGTAATGCTGTAATGCTGGAAGAGATTTAAAATTAAGAACATTAGGAAAACTAGGCAGAAACTGTAACTGAGCAGTAGATATAAACTGAGAAATTTGGGAAAAACATTTAAAAAATAAGTAAACAAGTAATGACTTATCTTAAGGTAGCTCTACAACCATCAGTTCTCTTCTGTATATAGCACGGGCGCTGGAAAAACAGACTATCAGTCAGATGGTTAAAGATTTTACAGCTATGGAATTTTTTCCTGGAAGAAAACTTAAAAGTAAGCCATTCATATAACAGAGTGCTGTCCTTCATAAAGTGAATGACATAACAGTGAGCTACTAGCTAAAAAAAGATAAAAAAGCCGGAGACTGAAGAAATAAAATATTCTCCCACTGCTGGTAATTTCATCATACAGCTTGAATTTTTTGATATTCCTGAGGAAACTGCCGATATAACGCCAACTGCTCTGAGCTTTTCAATACCAGATATATGTGCACAATATCTCAGAGACCTGAATCTAGTTGTGAGCAAGTTAGTTGAAGTCGAGGAGCTTACACGAACTAATCTTGCTAGGAATAACTCTACACAAACTATAGTGGAGGGCCAAACTACTGTTACATCACTCCCTGTACCAGAAAATGTCTCAGCAATTCAGCACAGCAAGAGCATTAGGATGTATTGTATGTTTGTAAAGTGATATTCCATATCTGTCATCAGTTTTCAGAAGTCCTTGGTAGTTCTTGGATGTTGAAGGAAATTGTCCTTTATTGCTGAGCGCCTCCATACAGTATTTTTAAGTGGGCTTGTCTGCTCAGGAGTTTGTCACTGTCGCTACATTGTGACACAACACTGAGTGCGCAGAGAGCAGGGCGTTGAGCCACAGCTTTAAATTTGCACACTTCAGTAGAAAACCAGGCAAATGCCCTTTGATGTAAAACCATGCTCTATTCATTTATATCCTGGCACATTCTGCTGTTCCACACTTCTGGATCACTCATTTTTAGGTGAACAAGCTTAAAAACAATGAGCCATCATGCAAAAATATCAGGATAAAAAAAGGAAGATAGATATATAGGAAAAACAACACAAAAAATACCAGAAGTATAGGCAGGTCCTCTGGTCCCTTGTGAATGCGCTCTTTGCTGAGACAGCACCCTTTCACTGGTGTTTCAGGGAGAGCTGTCAACATTTTCCAGAAAATGACAGTTTCAATATGTTTGCAGAGCTACCTACTGGCAAACCTGCTTAATATGATTTTGCCAGGAAAATACCTGCTGCAGCTTACCAGATTGGCTGCAACTGGTTAGAAAGACACATCTGAATGATCTTAAGCTAAACTTATTAGCATTTTTTAAATAGAAGGCAAAGTCTTACACATGTTTGTAAGTGGCTCAATTTCCCCTACTTATGCCATGAATCTGTTAAATTTTCAAAATCACGTCCACAGAATCTTCACTGCACATACCAAGTTCTGCCTTAAGATCAGTACGCTTCATTTTTCACACTAGGCGCACTTCAAAATCCCAGCACCCTATCCTCTGGAATATTTAAGTGCCCATAACTAGAAGTCAAATTTGGCTCATTTGAAAATGTAAGCCCAGTATCTGTTTGTTTTGCTGTTTCCGAAACTTCTCCCCTCTCAATAGTTAAATCATATTTACCCTTACAAACTTGTATTACATGTTTTTTACGGCTGGAAGATTATATACATGATGTCTATATTATTCTCCCATTCCAACATTCACAATTTACATATCTCCTAGCACAGGAATGTGTTTTCTTTCTTCTGACACCATATGCCATCAACAAGATAGCAGCAGCCCCTGTTACAGTGCATTCCAGGAGGCAGATGTGTGTGCTGATATCACATCACATGGGGGTAAAAACATTGCTGAGATGTTTGGATGCTTACAGGCACAATATCAGTGGAAATCACTAACCAGAGCCAACCAAATTCAAAAGAAACCTGACATTTGTGACAACACGTGGCTGAAAAAATATTGGTGTTGCAACATGATGGAAAGCCTGAAAAGCTGGTGCAAGTATCGTATTAGGCACCAGAGAATATACTTGAAGGAGACAGTACCAGCATCTGTAATAAGGCAAATGCTTCAAGCAAGCTCCATAAGACCACAAAAAACCAAAAATCAACACTATCAGATAAACCTGTTTTTAAAACTGAGTTATCACAGAAACTTTTTTATTTTTCATCTATATGCAGGTTTTCTCACCAAAACAGCTCACCATAACCTAAAAAAATTCTAAACAATTTTTACTGCTTTTTTGTTTCTTTCAAGGGTTTTATTGCTTGGTTGGTTGGTTTTCGTTGGGGTTTTTGTTTGAGTTTATTTTATAATTTTTATTTATTTTAACACAATCACAGAATAAACCAGGGAAGGATTCTGCCCAGACCAATTTAAATTTGGGATATATTGACAAAAAAAAATTATTTCAATATTTATAATATGTATAAAGTCCTGCAGAGTCCCACTATTTGTTTCTAGAATTAGTTTGAAATAGTGCAACTAGTTTATATTGCACTGAAACTGTATCTTTCATTTTCTTTTCTTCCAGAAATGCTGTTTCTCATGTCACTGACTATGACTAATGACACTGACTATGACTTTAGCAAATATGCTTGAAAAGCTTCTTCCACCAGTCAGGATTAAGAAATCCCATTATATTAGTGCATTTACATAAAATTCACTTCCTTGTATCAGCAATATTGAACCACCTACTATTAAACACAGCAGCACACTATGAGAGACAGTAGTTGATATTACTTTTCAAAAGATTTGTGCTACACCATTATCCTGTAAATATTTTTTCCTTTTGCAAGAAATACTGTCCATTGTACTCCTAATTTTTATCCTGCAAAATAGTAGTGAGCACTATTGCTTGCACCTGGAAAGGGAGATTTACAGCAGTACTTTAATTTGACAAAGTAATTCAAATACCTATTTGAAATTCAGTAAATACAGGTTATTTTTTAAACAACTTGAGTTTTATACATACATACACATACATATATATACACACATATATATATAGTCTTCCAAACAGCATTACAAATGTGCAGTGATGTCTCAGGATTATGTTATTCTGGAAATATTACAAAACATGTACCTGACCTGCAGCTAAACTAACAGAATAAAAAGAAAAAAAAAAAAATCAATACAACTGTTTAACATAGCTTTCATTTCTTGATTTCAACACACAATTTAAAAAAAGATTAAAGGATACAGTAAGCATAATGGGGCAGCACTGACCTTTTTACTATCACAGAGGTTGTCTCCTTAATAAAGAAGTCACATGGATAAATACAGTGTCTCATTCAATTTAAGCTCTTTAGCTCTTCCCTCTATTTTAGCTTGGCACAGAGCAAACTGAACCGTTGCATAGTGTAGATGAAATCACACACATTTTTCCCCTTCTGATGAAATGCTTCAGAATTTCATAAGCACACAACAAAAAAAGTGGAGTTTATGGGTAAGCAAGTCTATTTTTAGATCCAGCTCCTTTGATTCTCTCTTAATTGCCTTTCAGACTAAACTGGCGAATAGACCCTAGTAACGGTTGTTGTATGAAAGCTTTTGGCTGCTGAGCGATCAATATCCCATAGGAGGCAATACTTAGAGCTCTGAGGATGTGGATATTGGGCACACATGCACACTGAGCTCTTAGAAATGTTTCTGGTTCCTCACATTCCCATTGAGGTCTGTAAATAAATGCGTTTGTATAACTAAAAGACTACAGCATGATCTATGGCATAGATTGGGGTAGGGGAAAAAAGAAACATTTTCTTTTCTAGCCTTTGAAAAGCAGATTTTGTGAGTTACCACTCTTTAGCAGAATACATACAGCAGCTTATTAAATGTATTTAAAATCTGTCCAGTGGTGGTGCTAGTACCCACATCACTCTCCTCTCAACCTGAGCCAAGGCAAGAAGTTGTAGCAACAGAAAGCTGTTACCTTTTATGTGGACGACTGCTACAACTTGCCCTTGGTTTCAGCTATTTGTTTCCTTGCCAAAGAGCGAGTAACTTTACCTTGAGTTCCAAGTTCTTCAGCAGACTGTGCTTTACTGATTACCAATTATTTTATACTCTGTTTCTGGCCTGTATCCATGATCTTAGCCTTGCTTTTGTTTTGATTTGTTTTTTGTGGTTTTTTTAAAGCACAGCCTTTGGCAGTAGCAGGAAAATGGCAGGGAAACATTTGTTGGGCCTCCAAATTCTAGCATGGAGACTGCTGCATCTCTGTAGGAGCAGTCCAATCCAGTTAATGCAAAGAAGATGACGGGAGGTGAAGCATTCTCAAAGCAGACAGAGTCTTTGGCAGATTACACAACCAAACATTAACAAGTTCTCCAGTGAGCTTATGTAATGTGTATTTCTTCTCCAAGACTTACACTGGGTCCAGATTTATGGAATCTTAAGGGATAGGGCAAGAGAGGTTTGCTGACAAACATACCACTGAAACTGGTGTCCCAATTTCAATTCTCTCCTCAGTCAGTGTCTAGAGGTGCTAAACCTATCTTCTTTTCTTTCTGCAAAAATCTCATGCTTCCGACGCCTCTGATCTAGACCACCCATTCAAATCTGAGACTGCAAAGAAACAGACAGCCAGACTTGTGGTCTGAAACAATGAAGAATAGTTGCAGTGGTTATTAGGCATATTAAATGAATTATTTGCAAGAGTCCCGTTCTTGTTCAGCCTGTGTCAGGTTAGAATATGCATTTCTCAATAACCAGATGAGTGTCTTGAGCAGCACTTATTGGTTATTCTGTGATGAACTTGAAAATCCTTTTTTTTTCTTCTTTTTTTTGGCATCCTGGGTATCTTTTTACTAAAAAGTGTACCATAATGCTCCATTCTGAAAAAAATATCTTGGTTCTAAATCTCAGTTTTCAACAGTAGGAAAAAAATTAAAAAGTCATAGTAATTTCTTTTTACACCTGATCTTTCCATACTCACTGTTTTCCTCCTTTAAAACATCTTAGTCTGGAATTCCCCAGAGTACAGTGGAAAAAAAATGCAAATTCTATTACATTTCCACAAGTAGAATACCAAAAGATTTCCATTTTGGACTCTATATGGACACAGGCTCTACAAACAAAATCAACACAAGCTTTCCATTAGTTATTGACAATTGGATCAGGTCTTAGCTTTCACCAAAATAAACCATTTAATCAACTGGAATAAAAGGAGGAGAAAATAACATATGAATGTTATAAAAATTTTTCATCTATCAATATATCTTTTGTCATGTGACGGTAACTGATATTTTTAAAGCTACTTTTGCAGTCTTTCAATATGGCTGAACTTCCACTATGCCATGGGATGTTGAATAGGTATTGCAAACGGGATTTGGATTTTTTATTTCACTCTCCTTCTCCCAGCCAAGATTAGCCAAGTCTTCATAAACATATGCTATATGTAAGATTTCTAAGGGTTTTCTAAAGGCTGCAGGTTCAGTATTTTCCTGCAGTTACAGAACACAGCCCTGGACTGATGCCTAGAACAGATCCGATAGGTATCTTTCATCATGCTCAGTGCCATGTGCTATTGGTTATAGAGCTTGCAATTGTTATCCAGCTGGATTAGTGCCTTACCCATACCTCTGCTATTCAAGGAGAAGGTTTAAAATGAACAAAATCGTTGGTCTCCTACAATAGTTCAGTGAGAACGTCAGCATGACAGAGCAAGCTGGGAACACTTTCCTAAGAGAAGATCTTGTGGTTACTATAACTTCTGTTTATCACTATACCTGTTATTTCCATGGAATACTTTATAGCCATTAATTTCTCTAGGCACTGGCTTGTTCTCTATTTAAAAATAAGGTGATACTAATTTTTTGAAACTTTTCTCAGTTTTTTTCCCTTGAATGTGCTGAGCTTACAATTGAGAAGGGTTCACAGATGAAACAATGGAAAGAGAACATAATAAGTAGGGAATAATACAGCCAAAAGACAAAGAACCCTTAAAAAGAAAAATATATACCAATTGCTTCCTGCCACAATACTGGAAGCATTCAGTGCAAAAAGATTATAGTACTGTTACGCGCAGATCTTTCTCTGCCCCTGGAAAGACATTACACAGGAGAAAAGAGCCCCTAATGAAAAGAGAAATGATTTCTCAAAAGCCACACAAAAGATCAATATCAGGATTAGGAAAATATTTAGATCTTTTATCAAGCACATGTCCTTTTCAGGCAACAGTACCTATCTGTACCCTCACATGTCTACTGCAGAATTACCTGGCACATTTCTGAAAAGCTAGGGAAACATGCAAATAGATGTTTACTTTACAATATATAACTATAAAAATGGAAAGCTAAAAGTTTTGTTAGCTTTAATTGTCTTTCATGTTGAGGAAGCAAATATACGGAAAGCAAATATATAGTTCTGCTTTGTTCTGGCAAGCATGTCTGTTGAAATGCTCAACAGAATTTGAAACTTTGGATATTCCTTCAAAAACTGACATTAACGGAGCTTTGTAACTGAAATGTTAAAATGTCAGAAGGGAGACCTGACCCCAAAATCACGTATCTCAGCTCTGCCCTTCTCTGCAGTAACCTGCACATACTGCTGAGTGGATGCTGAAATATATCTTTTCATCCATAACTTTGCAATAGCAAGTTTCCTGTACTAAATTTACTTTGTATCTTAAAAGTTTAAAAGTTGAATGATTGCCTCTTAAAGTCAATACTATAGAATCTCAGCTTCTATGGAGAAGGAAATATTAAAGGCATGTGTTCAGTACACAACCTACTCAAATACGAACACTGTAATGACATTAGAGATTACCTTTTTATCATTCAAATTTTTCCTGTGAATCTGTAAAGGAAAGAGGTGATTTTATAAAAGACATAATTATATCTGCTTTTGAAGAGAGTTAGGATCACAATCTACCAAGAAGATGGATAAATATTTGCCTATGGGACTAGAATTTTAACAGAAGTGACAAATCTATCTGAAAACAATAGCTTTTCTATCGGAAAGCATCCTTTACCTGCTATTTTAACCTGCTATTTTTTCCATTGTGGCTCATCTCTGTCACTGCCCACCCACAGCACTTTAAAAATTATGCTCTTAACAATCATTAAAGCTTGAATAATACGTTTGCATAGATATTCATCACTAAGGCAAATTAAGGAAACTTTTGTTTAAGGCTGGAAAAAGAAAAAAAAAAATTGTTTGGTTATTTGAGCATAATTCAGGGAATTCTATGGAGTAATGCCATTATCCCACTCACAGCTTGTGATACTTGTAACCTCCCATGAGTTCACTCATTCTGCTCACTTCTGCAGGCACTGTGTCTCTATGATTCCTTGACCATTGTGCAATCTCTCCTGGGTGCTTGTCTCCCATGCAATGTCTCTGCATCATTTAGTGAGATAAATGCTTGCATGTGCTTATTCTGAGACAGGAACCTCATCAAGAGGGGAGGAAATAATGCAAGTTTCCCAACACTGGCAATTTTGTAATTTCATTCATTTCTTAAAACTCTCTTTCTTTCCACACAAGGTCCATACCATTTAAAAAGAAAGACCGCTTGGATAATCTGTGTAAGTCTACCAAACAGAACAGACTGGTAAAAAAGCACTGAAAAGAACATATCTACACCAAGTGTTCTCTGAGACAAATTTCAAAGTCTTCAGATACGAGTCTTGGTTAAAGCTCTGTAAGAAAATATCCACAAGCCTTCATATAAGGAAAAGCAAACTGTTACATGACTTAAGATCGCAAAACTAGATGATTTCTTTTTCTCAAACTTAATAAGTGAACAAGGATAAAATTGACCTTTGGTCAATGATCATATCTAAGAAATTTCAGCTGTGAAGGTGAAAGTTTGACAAAGTCATAAATAACTGAAAAGGACAGAAAGAAAACATAAAAAAAACCTATAAATGTCACTTTGCTCTCCATCTGGAATACCATTGCTAGTACTTTTACAATGCAATACAGACAGCAGACTAAGGTGATCAATGGAACAACATTCTGTCTTAAAATCTGTCTTTAAAAAGAGGAAAAATATCATGAAGATTAGAGGTAAGATCATGGATCATCCAAAGACCACCTGCTGAAGAGGAAGACAAAGAAGAAAAGAAAGTCTGTTTTAGCCAGTTTCAGTTTCTTGCTAGACTGACCCTTGAACCAGAAAGTCATCAGTTTCCAAAGATCCAGTTTTACTGGCCAATTACTCAGCAGAACATGACATGATCAATGATCTGAAAGTTTTCAGCTGGTTGTATTGATCAAATATATAAACAAAACACAACTGTCAGCTGCTTTGAGTTTACTGCTGATGAAGTGATGTTTAAAACAATTAATGAATTAATGCTCAAACACAGATAAAAAAACCTTAGCTGATATAAAAGAGCAAAAATGTTTACTACTCAATTAATTAATAATTTGCCTCATAATTGATTTTTTAAAATTGTTTGACTGGCAAAACAGAAGTGTGAGCTGTAATTACCAGCTACCTATAATAGCTCCTTTTTGGGGGGATTTCTGTTAATTATTTCTAAAGTAAAGGAAGCAGGATCACTGGGGCTGCCAAACTCTTTTCAAATTATTGGTGCTAAAAATATAAATATCAGAAAATGCAAATTAATACAAAATGTGAAGGTTGATTACTTTTTGTAAGAAAAAGAGGCAGATGAGCAAATGCTAGGAAATGCTGAGGCAGGGCTGGGGCACACAAAGGAGTTAGGGTAAACTAATGAGCTTCCAGGTGTTGGCTGAGCTTGGGTAGCTAATAATCTTTGCAGTCTTAGCCTGGAGCAACTCTGAAGCAAAAGGTGTTAGATAAATCTTCAGAGAAAGCACCCTCTGTTAGCAGGACCAGCCCTAAACAAGAGTCAAAGTTTGCAAAGGTGCACCACTTTATGAAGAACAACTTCCTTCACTCCTCCTTGACCTACTCTGAAAATAGGAACAATTTCAACTTTTAAAGGTGGTAATTTAATTTCCCTCTGACAGCAACAGAATGATCCAAGACTCAGTACTATCTTCCCTTTTCAGAAGAAGTGTCTATAAAACAGGGACTGCTTTCAAAAAGAGACTTGGAGTCAAATTCATTATTGGTCTCCTAGAAAATGTAATTTATGTCTTGCTTAGCCAGGTAAGATGGGAGGCAATCTAACTGTTAGAAAATAAGGAGGTGAGTTAAAGAAAATGGAAGGGGAAAGAATTAAGCGTGAAAAGAATACTATTTAAGGAAAGGGTGAAAACTGAGAGATTAATTTACTGTTAGTTCCATTTTATCTCTTGTAAGTACATTTTTTAATTCTTTAAATCGGAGTTCTTCTGCTCTATGTGTATTGCCATTATTTCCCTGGAATTGAAAATGTCTGTTTTGTTCAGCAAGTGCATGTTAGAAATCTTGGGCTATTAAAAGATGGTGCCAATGTTAACTATTATACAAAGGATTAAATCTTAACTAAGTAGCATTAAAAAGTGACTCTATAAACCTTTAGGTTATTGGTACTTAAAGATTTTTCAAAGAAAAGAAGACCAATATGAAGGATTAATAGTTAAGGTTATGCAAAATCCACTTAATCAGCATGGCTAATTTTAGCTTTAACTAAAGCTGCTGGCAACTATGTGTATTTTGCTTTGGGGCTTTACTTTTGAAGAGAGTGATGAATACATTTTTGAGGTAAATTTATCTTAACTGAAAGTCTACCTAATGCTCTTTAATTGCCAAAAAAGTGATTTTAATAGCATTTGCATTTAGGAGAGGAAGAAGATCTTCAGCTGTGCATCTTTAAGACCCTAAAATAAGCATTTTATTTTCACATTTATATAATATACTGCTTGACTATAAAACAGGTGAATTTTATAAACAATACAGTCATCAACATGGGCACTGTTTATGACGAAATAATTGTTCTCCTGATGGTGCATACTCTATTCAGAAAAGAGCCTAGGAAAACTGGAGCATACTGCAAAGCTATGAATACAATGACTTGCCAAACTATCTAGGGCACAAATGCTGAGAATGAGGGTCTTTCATCGACAAATGCTACCTAAGCAAGGCACATGCACAGTGTCAGCTCAAGCACCCCAGGCATTTTAAACCAGAAATATAAACTTGCTAATACTTGCAGCACTTTTACCCGGCTCCAAAATCACAAAGGATTAGATCATTCAACATGAAGTGGATTAAATGTGGTTATGTTCTTAGCTTAAACCAAACTATATGAATACAAACTCTATGCTCCCTGTCCTGTGAGAGTCACATAAAATCTGACTGCATCTTGAACTGGTAGGGTAAGGTGTTGAGAAAGCAAGGACTGGGCATTTGGTGAGCTCAGCTTCACAACGTTGTCAAAATCTTGAGGGAGGAGCTACCCTTTACATTACAAAAATGAAGAGCCATGGTCATAATTCCACAGTGGATGATAAAGGGCTTTATCTGGTGGAAAAAGTAAAGTTAGACCACTGATTTACAATTATGGGAAATTTGGATGAATGTACCTATGTCAGCACAATTCAATTATCCACACAAACAAGCTAATGTAATGTTAAAACATATAGCAAGATCCTAACATAATAGTATAGAACAATTTAACTTATAATAAATTGAAGTCTCTTTAGGCACTTTCAATACTACCTTTTTTCTCTGTCATGAATAAATTAATTAACTGAAATTCATGCAGCTTTGCTTCCTTACACCTGCTGTCATGGCCTGAGAAGGTCATGCCACCTTCCCCTTTCTCCCGGGATTTTCACTACTAGGACTTTTCCAGTGGAACCTGTTTATCAGCTTGGATCATAAGGAATGATACACTGGATTAGACTCAGTGCACCCAGCTATGTGAGTATTCTGTGTGTGGCAATGATCAGCATTTTCAGAGGAAAGCACATGAACTTCCAGTGAGAAAATGAACTTTCTCTCACCCTCTGCTAAGGGCTGGAGAAGGCTTAGGCATTGTGTACCAAAGCTGACGATTGCATGTAATTAAGTTCACTCCATCTAACATTAGGCAAAGTGAGTAAATGAACAAAAGGTACATTGAGGAAACATGTAATCAACATGTCAGGAGTGTTGCTTTTCCTTCCAGAAGAAAATTTATTCCGTAATGAAGGCTGTGATTAGCTCTGTGTACTTACAGAGGCTGAGTTTCAGCTAAGTAGCTGAAGAGCTGTTAGCACTGTTATTGTGATGCCAGCTGTGCAGTTGACTAAAGAGTCACATAAATATTTGGGTAGCAAACGTGCACTGATCTTGGTGCTGCCATGGCCTCATCATGATACACAGCTGCGTTATAGATTGCCTCTCTTACAGGAAGTATCTGCAAGGGTTAGTGTCATAGCGGTTTTTCTCAGTGCACCTCTTGGATATACATCCCCCAAGAAGCCATACATGCCCGCATGGCCATGTTAGAAAAGCTGTCTTCCAGATTGCAAATGGCAATTAGATTGACTAGACTCAATGAAACTGAGATAATACATACTGTGCTGTTTCCCTTGGTTAAATGCCATCCAGTACTACAATTCTACCTCTCTAAAATCTTCCTGCTCCTGCTTACTCAGGATACTGCTTACTGAGTCTTACTCAGGTATTGCCTTTGATTCTTGGTTTAGATAATTGAATGGTAGACCACTGCATGGTACTATTTGCTACACCTCAGAAGAAGCTGTGCCTCTTTGATTGGAAAAAAATTGTTGGCAGAGATTTGTAGGAGGCATGCCTTTGAAATGAATTATGCTAATAGTTCGGTTAAGAATCTTCAAAGTTTTAAATTTTCTGTTTCTCATTGTAGACTAGCATGTGGAGAACAGTAATTATGAGCAATAAGGATCTGAGCCTGAAATTTCCTATACAGTTGTAATTCAAATTTTTTCACCTTCAGGGTATTACACAGTCCCCATTGCCTTATACAGTTGCTCTTTTTTTTTTTCTGGAGGCATTCAGAAAGGGCATATGTATAATTACTTTAACATTTCTTATCTTGTTTTGCATTCTCACTTACATTCATGTGACCAAATGCATTTCTGTGGGGTAGACCTGAAATACACTTTAAAACTTTGAGAACTACTTATCTGTATGTGTTTGTATATACATGTTTATTCTAGAGCTTCTCAATTAAAAAGGAAAAAAAAATACCTTTCCATATCTTCCAGGAAGTATTCCTGAAAATGTACTTTGAGCTATAAGCTCTCATGAGATGTTAATCAGAGGTTGTTAGGGTTTTTTAAGTGAAAGTATTGTTACTTAAGAATAAATTTGTTTAGGCATGCTATAACAAATGGTTTTAGAGTAGAACTTAAGTATCTATATCCATTACAGCTCACAAGGAAGAATTGTAAACTTTGGAGGCTATGTAAATCTCTGTACTCTTGTGCTGCTTCAAAATATCAATGTCTAAAAAAGGCTGACAATTACCTGGAATGTAAAAATTGGAACATTAGATAAAGTGTACTACTCCCAGCAACTTTTGAAAAAATCCCTGGCACGTTACTTCCTCTGAAAGAAGAGGTAGTAGTGTGTGGGCTTCTTAAAATGCCCTTACTGCCTGCTGAGAGTAACTTTAAAGATCTCATGTCTTCTGTCTTCACACTGCATCAGCTCCACCTGTGTAGGCCTCCAACAGCAGCAACTCCACAGTCACTCTTATTTACTATTTATTCCACCCATAATGGCAAAATTTCCCCTTTGTACATTGTATGTACCCTTTATTTTGCTCTCAGCAAGCAGTACTTGGAATCTAATATGTATTTGTACGCTGTTAAAGGTTGCTGTCATTCTCTTCTATGAAGTGAACATGTCTACGTAGAAATTGAGTTATGAGGGGGAAAAAACCTAAATTCATCCATTTTTATTATGTATTTTAAGCTCTTTAAATTTATTGTAAGATAATATTGTGATTGTACTAGTACACACATTTGAGGTAGTATTCATTATGAAGGAGAACAAAGTTACCTTTGTCTTTGCATCTTTACATGTGATACTTACCTGGAAAAACCTCAATGATGTAATTTTCTATTTAAAACATAAGCTCATAATTTTTTAACCCAAATCTATCTAACAGTATTTTATCCTTGCCCTTTCTAAAATTAACTATTCAAGTTGTGTGGTACTTGACTGAAATGGGAAGGCTCACTGCTTATGAGTGCAAAGCCATTCCTGGGAAAGTCAGAAGCAATTTTGCATTTATTTCAACTTTAATGCAATCTGGAATATATTAAGGGTGTAGAAATGACTGTAGCAGAAGTTTTCCTGACTAGGGTTTTATTTGTGGCATATATATATGCATTATACTTTAAAATAAACACTACTGAAGTCTATGTGCAGACAAAATGAACTCTTTAACAATTAACAGTATTTGCTTTTTCTTGTATCAAACACTGTGTTCATTGCATCTGCCTATTCCCTGTGCTATGCATTTCAGTCTTTTTTTTTTTACAACCATTGTCTCCTTTCAACATTATATTTTTATTCTAACACTAAGATACATTTGTTGTGTTTTATTGTCAGATTCGATTAGCTCACCTGCTGTTCAGGTGTGTGTTACCCTTCTTAACTTTGAAAGGTTGTCTCCTAAGAATCTGCAAAACTAACTTGATAATCATCCTTTAAAACTTCCAAAAATATTCCTTTCCTCTAATTGCAATGAAAAGTCTTGACAATGATGAGGCAGCTGATGGTCCTGCTACAACTGCGGTCGGTCTGTGAGTCTTACAAAGAGCCTCTCATTGATATCTCGGGATCTCATGTCTCTATCATCTATTGCCTCTTAGCACATCAGCTTTAGGGACAAGAAAAAGTTCCTGTATTCTTAAAAGCCAAAATATTCTCGTAGTTGTCAAATAACATAGGTGGCCACACCTGCTAGCAGCATGCCTATTTGCTGTGGTAAAAACAAATAAAAAAATCATAAGAATCTTTGTTAGTTTTTATAAAGAAAACTGAGCAAAAGATCCCAAAGACATCTAGTGCCAGTAGACATCTTTTTTCACCCAGTCAAAACAAAAAGGTATAAACATTTTATGAATCTTGCAATTTTAGATGAATGGACAGAAATATCAGTCAACAGAAGCAACGTCAATAAATAAATTTGAGATAATCCTGCAGGAACCAAAGCTCTATTTAGATATGCTTCGGAATATTAAATATATATCTAAATAAAGCAACTCAGCTGTGTAGCAGAAAACTGATGCTGATGTAAGCTATTCTGGTGCTGGCATAGAACCAAAATGGCTGTCATTTTTGCTGGTCTGCTCAGTTTCTTTATTTAGGTTTTTCTTACATGAGATGCTGTTTTATGGAGGTTTTTTGACTTAAAAAAAAAAAGAAAAAAATCCCTTCATGTCTAAATTGAGCTGTGTAAGATGTTTGATCATGCAAAGTGTTTTTGATCTTCTCCCAGCTATCAGCTCAACTGGAAAAGTTTTTCAGTGTTTGATTTTTTTACCTGTGTGTTCATTTTATGCTCATTCTATTTAATCCAACTTAACTTCTTTTTGAGAATGCCATGTGCAACCAGTGTTAGTGTTTTACTAATATTAAGAAATTCTGTCTACCATTGTTGCTTTGTACATTCATTATTTCATCGAAGAAACCAATTAGTTTGGTTTCACTTGATTTATGCTTTTTACAAATGTGTTACCGATTTATCACTGCATTTTCTTCAACCTGTTTACATTCTGATTGCTCTTGCTTTACTAATTGTTCTAGTTATTTGTCAGATATTGAACTTAAATTTAGTGGCCTATAATTCTTCTTCATTTTTCCTCAACCCTCACTTATTCTCTTCTTTTAAATTGTAATATAATTTTAGCCTCCTCTTGGTTTCCAAAGGCAAAGAAATGCAGATGGATATTAAAATGAGCAGTAAGCAATAGCACAACTAATAAAATCTAGTTTGATTAACCAATGGCTTAATGGACAAAGGAGAAAGTTCTGCTTGACTAGCAAGGTGCCTTCCACCCTTGGCTTACAAGACCATATCCTCTCTTAATTCCTTTACTTGTTTTCTGTGAGTGTGTATTTCTTCAGGGTGTGAGGAACAGTAAAGTAAAATTTTGTCAGTTGTTTGTTCAGTATTTTCAGATATGAATCAGCTGAGATTAAAATTCACTGCTTCAGCCAAACTAGAGCTAGGACTAGTCCTAAGTGTTCTACAGGTTAAGCCTTCAATAAATCATTGAATCCTAGAATAATTTAGGCTGAAAAATATCTCTAAGACCATCAAGTCCGACCATTAACGTAACACTGCCAGGTCTACCACTCAATCATGTCACTAGGTACCACATCTATACATCTTTTAACATTTCCAGGTACTGTGATCTAATCATATCCCTGTTCCTATGCCTGGCCACCCTTTCAGTGAAGATATTTCCCTTAAAGTCCAATCTAAACCTCCCCTGATGCAACTTAAGGCTGTTTTCTCAGGTCCTATCACTTGTAACCTGTGAGGAAAAAAGTGATTCCCACCTGACTACAACCTCTTTTAAGGTAGTTTTAGTGAGCAATAAGATCCCTCCTGAGCCTCCTTGTCTCTAGCCTAAACAACTCCAGCTCCCTCAGCCACACCTCATCAGATTTGTGCTCCAGCTGCTTCATTGCCCATCTTTGGATGTATTCCAGCAAATACCTTTAGAATGTATTTATTTAATTACATATCAATCATAATAGATTTAAATTAATATTATATTTAAAGATTCCTTACACTGAGAAACTTCTAGCCTGCATCTGAGAGACTCCTTTCTGGCACTATCCAACATTTTCCTATCAACTCTGGATATAATGCTGCATGACACTGATCGATAATGGTACGGGGTAATACACCATTCCCTTAGGATTGTAGCATGGCAGCTTGTACTAAACTCCAATAAGAACCTGCACAGAATTAGGTAAGGCCCCAAGCAACCTGGTGTAACAGAGAAGTTGGCCGTGCTCAGAGTTGGAACTGAACCAGATGATGTAGAGGTCCCTTCTAATCTAAATAACACTAAAATTCAAATTATAAAATTGCAGGTTTTGGTGGGAATGCTTTGGGGAAAAAGAGCCAGAATGCTGTTCAGCTATGCTTGTGGTTTGTATGTTAGATGTCATTATAGCATCATCAAAAGTTTGATTTCAGAACCATGGAGTCTTTCATTCAAAACACACACACTATTTGGAGCAACTCGTTGTAATGTTTGTACTTTAAATGTATGTGCATCTCTATATTGGCACAGACACAGGTATATTTGGGAATGGTATCTAGATAGGACAAAGAACTGAAGGTAGGTCTATAAACCAACAAAAGTTCAGTGGGCTCCTGATTCTCAATGTGCAGTCACAGAAAAACAAAACACAGTAATTGGAAATAAAGGTAAATAGGAATGAAGAAGTTATATGGAACTGATGAGGCTAGTATTGGAATAGAGTATACAGTTTTGGCAACTGTTTTTTAGAGGTGTTGAGGACCTGTAGGGAGTAAAGAAAAGATCCACAGAAGGGAAGACTTTTGTATGACAGAGATGGTTTGGCTTTAAAAAGACTGAGAGGTGATATGATTTCAGTGTACTGATACAATCCTGTGCATTAGATACAGAGTGCTGAATAAAGACTTTATACTAGTTTTTAAAAATAGCATAATTGATTTTTAAAACTGAAGGTGAACAGTCACTGGAAATCATTAAAGAAGCAATGAATTCTTTAGCTCTGAATGTTCACAGAAATATCTTTCTAGAGAGCTCGAATCAGTTACAATCTACTGAGTTCAATATGGACATGTGATGGCTTCTTCCAGCATATGTTAGACTATATGATTCAACACTTTCTTCTGACATGAATTCTAAGGATTCTTGACCCCTTCTCCAATGAAATATCTCAGTTCTCTTACCAAAACACTCGGATGCCAATTATTGTTCATAGCTACGCAGTCTTGATCAAGGTCTACATGCAATGTTATTGCAGCTTCTCACATTTGTTGCAGAGGACTACAAGGGACAGAGTCACTTTTAGAACATCACTGTGGGGGTCATGATCCATTAAAACAAGAAAAGTACTTAAAACATTTTCAATTTGACAACCCTTTATGAGAGTTGGTCATTTTTCAAACTATAAATATGTAAATCCCAGACAAATTTTGACTCACTGGTTTTAATGAGCAGCTGAATGTCAGCTCCTTCAGCCAATAGGGATTTCTTTTCCTGCACAAGTATGTGATATTTTATTATCTTTATTATCTCCAGGTAATGCTAATTACACTGGAAGAAAATGGGAGAGAATCTTTAATATTGCTGTTATCAGACAATATTAGCAGAATGTGATTCACAGGTATTCAGAGCACCTAGTAACTATATTCTACATGAAACAAATTTACTCTGTCTTTAACACTAATTTTAAGTGGAAAATATGAAACCAAGATCAGATCTGCTGGGAAAATAGGCAACCTTTTAAATGAATGTTCCCTGAGCCACAATTAATTTAGATTTAATAGGATAGTTAGTGTATGTTATGCGAATACTGATTATTAAACACTCATCCAGTATTAAAAGTTATGTAATAGATTCATAACTGTGAAATTGATATGGACCTATTGCATTGCCATAATACTCTGCAAATATGTTTTAGTATGTAGCTGCTATTTGTTTACTATATAATAACTGTTTAATGAAGTCTAAATTAAATACTTGAATCTCAATTGCCCGGGAATTACAAAAGACAATTTGAAATATGTTTACTATGCTGTGTTATCAGGATAAAATCACACTGCTTTGAAAACAACAAAAAAGGTAAGCAGTTTGAGGGGCCTGCTTGAACAAAAAGTTTTCCCTGGATAGTTTCACTGCCAAAACTCCCATGGAAGTTCCTAGATGTCAGGATGATTAAGTAAGCAAAGAGCAGGATCCAGAAATTTTGCTGATGTTGACATCAAAATGCATTGCTTTCCCCATTTCCTTCTGTCTCGGGAAGAAAACCTTTAATGATGTATTAATTGCTATTTATTATTATGCTTCCTATTGCTCCATTTTTTATGCCTTGTAATTGTTTACCAGAAATATAAGTAATCCAAAGGATAAAATGTACTGGGAGAAAAGATCAGCACAAGTCTCATTGCAGATTGTTTAGACTGTGGTTTTATTTAGATCTTGAGGGTGCCACAGAGATCACTTCTTTAATGACATAGCCCTGCAACCAGACAGGCAGCTATAACCTACTGCTGTGGCTCCACCTGCTGAAAGGTATGGGTTTGACTTCCGAAGGAGTGCCACAGTAAGGTACGGTGCTTCTCCCATCCCCTGACTGCTTGTTTTACATCTCCGTGTGGTACCGGCTGTGCCACGTGCCTGTGTGCCATACACTGTGTACATGCAGTTTGGGTACTCGACAGCAAGGATCCCAATCTCTGTTTCAAAGGTGACACGGTACTTATTGTCATCAATGAGCCCGTAACTGCTGCCCCATCGGCGGTGGGTACACCTCTGAGTCCTGGTGAGCTCGGTATCATCTTCCCTTTCTGCTTTTTTGACTATTGCCCAGGCCTGGCTCAGTCCTGCAGGATATTCTCTGAGCTACAGTGCTGTATTAGTGTGGGACTCAGTTGCCACTTGCCTCTGGCCAGAGCAGTCTTTTTATTTTTGTTATCACATTAGCCTTTTCCCTCCTGTCTTCCCATCTAAATTTTCTGCCTGAGTTTGAGATATCATGCAGGGAAGAAAAAGAGAATCTCTTGCTTCAGGCAACATTATACAGCCAATAAAATTGGGACTTTTTTAGAGTTAATGTTCTGTAAAATCTAAGGTGAAAAGATTTGGGAATGAAAGAAATACTTCAAAGTATTCCTCTTAAGGAAGTTTAACTTCTGAACTGTTTGAATTGCTTAAGCATCAGATAGCTTTTCTTTCATTAGCATTGTTCACACAATAGTGCAAATCCCCATCTATCTACCTAGACATACCACCACCACCTTGGAATACCATCACCTTCTTTTAAGCCATAAGCACTGCTATGTTAGTAATGAAGTCCAGGTTTTGTTTTCCATACTAATTTTTCCCCACAATTCTGAGCGTGCAAAACCTACTTACATTATAACATCTATTGAAGTATATAATGCAGTATGACAAGGAGTAGAAGAAAAATTATTTTATTTCCATTTTTATAAGTAGATTATTGCTTGGGAGCCTGTAAGTACATTAATGCTGAGTAATGTGCCTAACAGATGAAAATATTTTCAAAAGGAGCTGGAATGACAGTTACACATTTTAGAAAAATTTTAATGCTAGGTTGTATGAAAACTATATTTATCTCTTCCTCTTCCAAGCAAATACGTATTTCTATACCTTTATCTTTATTTTGTATGAGAAATAATGTAAGATATATAGAAAATCAAAATATTTTAAAATTACATGAATCCATTATTTGAAGGCTAAATACACATAAAGTGGTGATGGAATTTGTATGTTAAAAAGAAACCCTGTACAACATATTTTACATATTTTTGAGCTGTTCATATTGCTTTCTAAAATTTAGTAATGGAACTGTATTTCAAAGTCGGTGCTCCATCTACAATTATAGGCTAGCACAGCGGAAGAAAAGTGAGATCCTTCTATGAGTCTGCTGAATCCACACAGAATAGGTTTTTTTTCCTTCACTCATGGCAAAGAAAATGAAAATCAAGCATGAAAATATTCAAGGACTGACTGTCCTTTCTGCAGAAGTGAATCTGGTGGTATTTCAAGTTTTAATACACAAAATTTCAGTGTCTAATTCTCACTTAATTTGGGATTTATTGATAACCAAACCCAGAGATCTCTAAATAACCAGCTTGGAGAGCATTCTCCTTTTAAGCATTTCCAAAAAGTTTTCCACAAGAAGTATACAAACTAAGTCAATGAATGTTTGATACTCTGCCAAAGTATTCTTGAAATATGTCTGCTTAAAGAGCAACCAGGTAAAGGGAAATAGTGCTTCTCCTCAGACTCCCAAAGGAGGCTAAAACCTCCATTTTCCCCATTACACCACTTAAACTGAAGATCTCTGACCCTTGACTACAATAAACTGGGGAGAGGGGCTTGCAGAGAATATCTCTGTGTCTGAGAACGAATGGAGAACGTACAGCATGAGGAACGTTGGCCAAGCACCTGGGAATAGCTGTGTATTTCACAGCAGAGCTTGGGGTAACTCAGTGAACCGGCTGGCAGAGGCCAGGGGCAGTACTACAACCTGCAGCTGGGTAACAAGTAGCTGTACAAAGGTGACTCTGTGCCTGCTTAGATTTAGTGATTACCAACAGCAAGCCAGCATGTGTCAGCAGTTATCATCACCTCCCTGTACTTGCAATATCAAATAACCACAGTATAGCCGACATAGCTGAGGGCAACCAAATGTTTCCTCTTTCTTGACAATTGCTGTAGCAAACAAAACGTAACTGATGATGACCCAATCCCTGAAATGTGATTGGTAAAAAAACCCATAAGATACAACGGTATGAGGTAGCTTGGGAGTCCCTTGAGAGGAGAATTAGGGAGCTACCATTTCAGCAAAGGTGATGATAGCCCATGAAAATGTGCAGGGATATAAAATAACAGATGATAAAAGAAAAGGACAGGAGTAAGCCAAGTAAAGAATCAGAGTGAAAGACAGAAATAAAGTAGAAGATCCTATTAATCTCTCTGACATGAGGACAAATGAAGAATTTGAAATGCTGCCAAAGCTACCTTTGTTTACACAGAAACACTGATAAGAATTTAGTTGCCTTCCCCTTTCCCACACCCTTCTTCTTATATATAATGGTCACAAAAAGTTAGTAATTAGTAGACTAGAAAGGAGAAAAAATTGTCCATTTCTGTGGTTTCCCTTCCCTTCATAAAGTTTGCCATTAGTACATTCAATTTCGAAAAGTAATTTAAAGTGAATGCACTAGTGACAAATTTTATGAAGGGAAGGGAAGGGAAACCATAGAAAAGGATAAAATATGCTTGTTGGCAATCTGGAAGCAAAGTACATTCAAAAAAGTTCAAGTTACATGGCTCACTGCAACGAAAGCATCACCACCACCACCACCATTATCAACACTGGTGGACAATGAGGGGACTGGGGGAAAGAAAGTTTGGAGATTTTTCAGTACAGAAAAAGAAGCAAGAATTGCAGAAAGAAGTGATATTTTAAAGTAGCTGCTACCCCAGCTATAGACAGTAAGTTTTGGGAACAACTCACTTCCTTTTTTTACATCTAAATCAGCTATTATAACAAAAGATATTGCCTCCCCCTAGAAACTTTGTTTTCCTTGAAGTTACATAGAATTACTTACTTTGCTGCCCAGGTGGGATGTTTCACTCTCTTCCCTTGTGCCCTCCCCTCTCTTCAGCTCTGACATTCTTTCAACCCTTTCCTGTGTTGACTCAACTCAAAAACCTGGCAGAAAACAAAATACAAAAAAAAAAAAATTAGATTTGTTGTTGAGTTAAATTGGTTTATGGAACAATCAGGTAATTACAGCAGGTGGAGCAAGAGTCAGGGCATATAACCTAAAGGTAAAGGGGCTGTTGGGAAGGTGGGAGCAACAGGACTTGGTGGTTTTTGAACCAGATATACTATGTAGCTTTGTTCTTACATCCTTAGACCACTGAAAGTACAATAAAAGAAGTGACCTAATAAACTCAACAAAGGTTCAAAAAAACCCCAAACCCACACATGAAATTTGTTAAGTGACTCCTGTGGGACACATGTTTTGGATTAAGGGCTTCCCTGAGTCAGTGTAAGAAAATACATTTTCAAATATTTGGCACAGAATGGAAGTTGCAGTAATTTGCATGAAAGAGGAAAAATGAGGGGAGAAACATAAGCCTTCAAGAAAATACTTTTGCTTGAAGCCTTCAAGCTTTTTGAAATCAGGTGAGGAGCAGTGGAATTAGAGTCACTGCAGAAGCAGTAAAACTAAGAAGAAAAATCAACCGAGAGCAACACTTGTAGGTTTCCATAGTAGCAGTTTAAACAGAGGCACAATTTAAAACTAGTTTTGCAACTGGTATCCAGAGTTAGAATTCTTACTAGGAGAGATTTCAGTGGAGAGGAAAGAACAGAGCAAATAGTTCAGAAACATCAGGGCAAGTAACACACAAATCTATAAATTAGAAGGAAAGGAATTGGATGCGATACTAAGATGAAAAGCACTTGCAAGAAATTTGTCTCCCCAGGATTTTAGGGAAATGGAGAATTATGATGGGCTGTGATCATGGACACAGAAGCAACAGTTCACCATTTCCATCATCATCTTTAGATTATGTGACCATGTGGCTCATCTCACTGATAAAATGGGTCACAACATGCACTGCCACAAATGCAAGATGAGGCAGAGAAGCAAGAAGCTTGAGAAAAACCATGAGAATGTTTCCTTCAGTAGTACTGAAGTGCAATCTTGATTAGCTGTGCTGAAACTGTGGCAATGCCAAGCCAAAATTCTGGTTGGATCAATAATCTAAAGTGGCATAAACTGCCCCTGCTGCCAGAAGAGGAAGTTTTATGCCCTGTTTCCATGCTGATCCTTCACCCAGCACAAACTTTTTATGTGGCTATGCAGAGAATTGGGTCATGTTATTGATATAGGTGAAGGTTATGGGAAGAAGATGGCAAAAGGGAAGAACTGTTTAACCCAGCACTATTTCTGAGGTAAAAAGTATCTTGGGCCATGGTTTGACATAGTCAATCCAGCTTTAAAACTCCTGGTAACGAGATAAAAAATGATAAGGTTCTATGATTCAAAGCACTTATCCAATGCAAATTAACTCTGCAGTTTGAATTTGTTTAAAATGAAACCCAAAATGGAAGAATTAACGTTACACTGGTGAATTTCATGCTAATTAGATCCCTCTTCTCTTACAGCTTGTGTAATGGTGGCATAAGAGCAAAAAGGTATTGTCAACTTTGCATTTTGTGTCCTGACCTAATTTAGTTCAAGTGCAACAGTGGCCTCACATGTCACCCAGATCAGGTTGGTCCTGTTGAGTGACTCAGTGGCACACAAACCTAATATTAAAATTCAGGGACCTGTGTCTTCTTTGCACTCTGGTCAACAATTTCAGTATATGGAACAGATTTCATCTTCATTTGTAAGAGGACACAGAATCTAGGAGTAAAGGGTGATTGTGAAGTTATTACTGTAATCTTGTTCCTCTTGCTCCAATCCACCATTATGACGGTTTGCCAGTATCTTTCATTAGGTTACATTTAAAATTGAGTCACAGTCTGAGTGTTCAACATTATTGAAGGACACCTTAGGTTAAAGACTTTGTAAGACTCATTTTGGCAGCTGCTACCGCCAATATCTAAAATGGCGTTTCTCTGTAATATCAGGTATTTTGTAGGGTGCTATTTGCCAGTTCTCCTCTCAAAGGATGGGGCACTTTGGGTTCGTGGTTACCAGAACTTCCTATGAATTCTGCAAAATCTGTATAAATTTTTTAAAGTAAGTGCTGCCACTTCTTGTAATTTGATTGTGAGCTAGGTAACAGTTATTTTATTATCCTCACACCTACCAGAGGCAAAGAACGTATTGAGAATTTCAGCTGTCATTGGCACTTAAGTGTTTGTGCCTGGCTGTCCTGGCTGCTGAGAAATGTGAGAACATGACCTAATTAGACCCAGAAAAAGTAGTTTCAAGTGTACCATCAAAGCACACATTGAAGGTAGGCGGGTTTTTGTGTTTTGTTTTGGTTTTTATTTATACTTGAAATGAAAGACACTGAAATATCTTTCGGCTATCAAGTGGGAATAGTGGGTTTATCGAGCGATAGGAGGAAAAACGTCTAATAAGTACTATTTACTTGGCGTTATGGATTTTCAAAGCCATTCAGGACCTAGGCAGGGGATCACCTTTCCTCCATGGAGCACGAACAGCAGCACTCCTCTTTGCAAGACTAAGGGATCGGAGTGGGAGTGCAAGAGACAAGCCACGGAAGCAGAGGAGAGGGAAAGCACAGCGCTCAGTGGAAGCGGACAGGGCCCAGGAGGCGTCACACGGCGGGACCGCGGGCACTCCCCGAGCTCGGCCCGTGAGGAAGGGGAGGCCCCGGGCTCTCGGTACCCCCGGCCGCGGCCCCCGCCCGGCGCCGCGCAGGCGCAGAGGCACGGCGGCCACCGCGGCGCTTGCGCGGTGGGGC